>UZAN01041957.1:0-13638 GCA_900618425.1 Echinostoma caproni
GGAACTCTTTTCCAGCACCTCTGAAGAAACTTCACGTTCTGCTTTCTGATGGGGAGAGATAATAGGGTTTTCCGATATTTGATAGATTAGCAATACTATTGCATTCTTATGACACTAAGTTTTAGTCAACTAATATACAGTGAGCTTCTCAAACAGTTTCACTTCGTTGGTATAAACAAGTGAACATCTTTTTTTAGTATTCTGTTTGTAATTGTAACATTGTATACTGTCTTTCACCGTAGGTTCAACATTTTCAAAGGCTGCCCANCAATTATCCTACGAGGTGGTGCTGAACAATTCATGGAGGAAACTGAACGTTCTTTACATGATGCCATCATGGTTGTACGTCGTGCTGTGAAGAATGATGCTTTCGTTGCCGGTAAGATAACTAACTTATTTTGCAGAACTTGAATTTCTCCTCGACCTGTTCTGTGTTCAAATTATAATGAACCGAACCATTAACTTTACTGGTGTCATTTTGTTTCCTTCCATCCTGAGAATGAATAAATGTGAAAGTCAAATTTTCATTGATTTTCTGTGCGAAATATACATGTAGATATGACAATGCCATTCGCGTCCATCAAACTGTAGTTTCCTAGTATATAGGAGTTTTCAAGTTCGGTTATACATGCTTGGTCAATTAATCATTTACTTAATTTTTCATTGGTGCTTTGTGTAGCACTCCCTCGTCTTTAAAAATACCAAACACCAAATCATCTTTCTACCATTATGGTGGAATCATACAAGCACGCACATGCTGCTGGACATTCACCTTTCGGAAGTGCATAAAGCATATACTTGACAAGTGTACAGCAGTAACAGGAATATCGTCAAACCTTGGTCATCAAACAGCCAACTAAAAGGTGTTGAAAATAAAATGCAGTAAAATGCGCAGATAATCTGATGAAAGACGAAACAAGGGTATCCTGGAGGTAGCGCAAGAAATCTGCTATGACCATGAAGAGAAAACCGAAATGGAGTCTATTGAATGGTAGGGCAGAAACCCAAGAATCATATAAGAAGACTTTCTGTTTTTTTTTGCTTGAAATAATCCTAAACGAACTTACATTTTTACAACGACCGCTATCTCCATTTTAGGTGGTGGAGCCACTGAAATGGCTTTAAGCGGTTATCTTCGGGAAGCTGCTCGCAATATTCGCGGCCGGGAACAATTGTTGATCACCGCAATGGCCCGCGCTTTCGAGGTCATTCCTCGTCAGCTTTGTGATAATGCAGGTTTGGACGCTACGAGTATCTTAAACCAGCTGCGTCATTGTCACGCCAAAAGTGAGTTGTTACAGGTGTTTGCTTTTATTCTTCGTTTTCACTTTTTTTTGAATACACAATAATACGAATTTCAGGAAGGGAAAAGCGGCCAATCAAAGGGCTGCCATACAACACACAATGGGGGGAATTCAGTCGATGGTGGTGGAGTTCGAACAAACGTCCTCCGGGGCGATAATTTGATAACGTTACAGCAGGGCCACTACCGCCCAACGTTCTTCTTGGGTGAACATTCAATTGAATTTCTGCCCTAAAATACGAGTTCACCAACAACTCACTGAATTCACGTAGTCGAAATGAGGCTCCAATTCAATTATTGCGATTGCTTACGGTATTTTAGTGAAACAGTGTACTGTAAACTTGCGTTTCTGGTCTTTGTGCCTTATCCGGACCGGGGAGTTGCTGTCGACTTTGATTTTATGCATGATCTGGATTCTTGATAAAACCCACGACAGACATTGCTCTGCTGCATTCGATGTTTCATACTGTCTTTTATGTGATTCACATTATCGTCAGATCTGGCCTTTTTTAGTTGGGTCGCTTGACAGACTGAGCCCTCCGCAACCACTACTGCTCAAGTGCTCAAGTCCACAGCTCTGCTTCTACTTCAGCCGTTTCCCTGTAGGCGATCTTCGATGTATTCAACAACATGCATCTCTGCAAAATTAGAGTATTTACCGCATTACGATTACAAATCAATGCATTCAAGCCTTACCGTGCCAACGTCATATAAGAGACATTTTTCAGTCGGGTTGGGGGTACAATAAACAAATTGATTGTAACGATTGTGACCCACTTGCATTATATTGACTGAGTACTGGTCCTCCATTTCTCCTGTGAACTGAGTAAAGACAAATGTTGTCTCAGTTGCGTTAGTGTAAGATCAACGGTCATGTGAACCAAAATCTGTATGATGCAGTATTTTTGACTAACCCGCATTTATTGCTTCCTACATAAACATCATTTTGTTTGCTTTTGGTGATTGTTTTGCACTCTTCATTGGCTGCATAATGCTGGTAGTTACTTAATCACTATGCGCCTCTTACCACTACAGGGTAGCCATCACCTAAAACATAAAAGCTTATTTACCAAACATAACATAGGAATAACGCTTATTTGGTTAAGCAGGACAATCTAACCGATGACTTTGGTCCATGGAATGCACCATTCGGTAAAGGCACTCAAGGATATATATATATTTATTTATTTATTAGAGCCAAGCGCTTTATAACGTTCTAGAGCTTGGAATTCCGCCTGAATCTTCCCCTGAGGATGTCCTTCTGTAGTGCAATGGGAGAATTCTTCCGGAACAATATAACACCACAACCTTCAGCGTTGAATCTTTTTAATTTGAGCTCACCCATCATAGAAGGTAGCCAGATAAGGTATCGTTCAGTCTTGCCAAATGTTGGGGTCACCGACCCAGTGTAGCGTGAACCACGGAAATCCAACAGNCAACAGTGAGGCTTACGAAAAGAACATAGGCGTTTCAAACTGAAATCTTGATAATCTAGGATAAACGATGATTAAATGCAGTGAGAGCGCGTTGGCCTTAGCATCATCAAAAACATTGAATTGAACATTGAATACAATGAACAGTGTACAACCGGTGGTGCCAAAAATTGATTACGATGACATATACAAAAAACGCTTGTGGGAATTTTATAAGTAATTTTATTGTTCATGTTTGTGTGATGGACACCAGATCGGCTGGCTACCATAGTTCTCAAAACCTGCTGTTCAGTGACGGAAACCAAGTGCCGTAGCCCCAAGATTTTGGGTGGTGAATCACATAACACCGCGCTGGTTTAGGCGTGGTATAGATCGGTATTGAGTGGTATTGAGACGACAAAAAAGCTGTTTACCACCAAAGTTGGGTGGCGTTCGCGGGAATGGAACCTCGGACCTTTTTATTGTCCCATTTTATTGCATTTCTTACATGATGAGCACAGATCACCAAGCGATAACTAGTTTGGAGTAACAGCGTAGCAGATAGTTTCGCCACTTTCTCACAGAATCCACAACGGTATATGACCTTTGTCCAGCTAAATGATATCGCTCACTGGGTGGCAGGATTCTTGTGAAGAATTCTACTGCTTCCATTTCGAGTAACACCATAGCGGGCAACCGCTGCTAAAAAGTGTCATTTTCGTCTTACTCTTGAACTGTTTCTCGATATACAGTGATATTATCACTTTGAACGAAAGTATATCTCAGCTTTGATGATGCGATTAATGGTCCTTGGAAAGGACGCGGCTCCACTAGTTACTCCAAAGAGAATTTGCCGGAATTGATATAAATTTCCTCAAAATTCAAACGCGGTATTTTCGTCATACTGTATAAACACTTAGTGTTAAGCTCTTCGCAACTTTTTTTACTGGTTTGTTGATCATTGGTAAGCACTTGCGGCTCCAGGTTGGAAGAAACCACGTGGAGGTCAACAAATAACGTGAGAATGAAACATGAAGAAATGCACAGAGCGATTAGGTAGAAAAGGTGTCTCCCGTCCTCCAGATTGAGGTCCGAAAGACTCAGCAACTGGTTGGTTGGAGATACTGAAGGATATGGCGACTAACCGACAACAGTGGCGCTCTTGTTTCCACTTCTTATCAGGTCATAATGCTTGAAAAGATACGTATGTATAGTTAGATTGTGTACTGTGTGTTGACCATAGAGGTTCACTTTTGCCTCCTTCCAATAGGCCCTGTCCCTCTCCATCTTGTGCTTTACCACTTGATTTGTGTACGTTGTGAGCTTGGCGGCGATCTCGCTGTACGAAGATCATGACAATGAAGACATTGAATTCGCGTTTAGAAGATATCCGTCGCCTAGTGGTTTTCGAAAATGGATGCTTACGTTTTTTGGCCCAGGTTGGATTGAGTAATCGGGTTAGTAACCTCGAAGTAAGTTGCAGGGTTTTAGGGAATGCATCGAACGCCAACCCGCAATCGCTATCGCTTAGGTTACGAGTTTCCATCACTGAACAGCAGGTCCTTGTGACTATGGGGTTTGCCCCCTCTGCTGTTCACCACACGAAAGTGCAATAAAAAATTTCAGCAAAATAGGCCTCGTTGGTTGGGGCACGTGTTGCGTATTTCTAACAGTCGCCTACCGCACCGCGCCTTATATGCAGTGGTCGCTGCAGGTTGGACAAAGCCCAGTAGAGACGAGACAAGAAGAAATGCGCAGGGCGACTACATAGAGTAGGTGTCTCTCGTCTTTCGGTTTGTTCAGTTCAGTTCTTACAACCATTAACCATGCATTTTCGTGCTCCGGTTTTGGTTGCTGTCGGTTTGGGGTTAGAAAGAACCCATAACTGGATGATTGCAGATACTGAAGATCATGGAAGCTATCTGACAGCAGTGGCAATCTTGCAGTCACGTTTTATCAGTCTAGACTGCACAGTTGGACTGTGTATTCTGGGTGTTGACCATGGAGGTTTGCTTTCTTTTCTCGTCCCTAAATCCCACCCCCATCCTCCGTACACATTTTCACTTGGGTGTAGCAGCGATCAGTGAGGTTCGCTTCACTGTATTACGCTGTACAATGTTGGTGATAATAATGGAGTCGCATAAATCTTTATCTCGACAGTCAGCGCGGACAGCTTGATAGTGTGCGCGAACTTCGAGTGTCGTCCAGTCAATCGGAGATTTCGGTTCCATCAACTCTCTAGCCTTTTGTTGGTTGACCTTACCGGTTAAACTGTGAATGGCATCCTATGGATGTAAACAGAGGCATCTCGTACGATATCTGAGCGGAACGAAGAANCGAAGAACTAGATAGAGTAGAAAGGTTTTTCCAATTGGGTGCCTTAGGCTTTCGGGCACGACATACTTCGCGGTAAACCGCACTGATACGGTTATTTTTTGGAAACCTCAAGCGTCTGATCCACACGACAGTAGAGTGTAAATCCGTCACACGAAAGCTCATGGGTAATGGTTTCAATAACTGAACTGATAGCTTGATAGTTGCAATCTCCGACGAGTGATCGCAGTCTGTGCAAATGGGATATGAAGTTTCCCCGACTTGTTTGCGCGCCGTAAATAATTNGTCTCGGGGCCGACCAAACAAGTCACGTTCACAGCGTTATCTGTTTGTGTACGGTTCCGGTCTCTGCACACAAAAAACCCTGAGAATTGATGCATAGAATGAGAAAGTTTAGTGAGGGTTTTTAGTTTGTCAGGTTGTAGGGTGCCTGCACTCACCTGGTGTGGTGATCAGCTAGAAGTAGTTGACAGCTTTAAGTACCTTGGGAGCTGGATAGTAGCTGGTGATAGTTTAGTGAGGAGATCACATCACGAATAACAAAAGCTAAAGCAGCCTTCGCCAACCTGCGACACCTGTGGCGCCGCCGTGATATCCGACTGTCCCTTGAGGGAATGGTGTACATCGCGGTTCGTAGTGTTCCTCTTTACAGTTGCGGGACCTGACCCCTCCGCGTTGAGGATGCTAATAGACTCTCTGCATTCGACCACTGACGTCTCCGAGGCATTGCTCGTGTCTAGTGGGAACATCGGGTGAGCAATGACGAGGTCCGTCGTCGTATATTGGGTGTGGTTAGTCGCTCTCTAACAGAAGTAATCGCTTTACATCGCCTCCGATGGCTTGGTCACGTATTGCGTATGGCTGCCCATCGACAACCTTACCGTGCTCTCTTTGCACGTACCGGGCAAGGCTGAAAGAAGCTCTGCGGAGATCAAACTATGACAGCGTAGAGGTATGAAGAAGCTGGCTTCAGCTTTGGCTTTGGTTGGTGCAGTTCACCTAGGTTGAGGCCGAGGGGCAGAGAATTGTCGTTGGTTAGATACGCTGAGAGATAAGGTCCAACATAGAAGTCAGTGGCGCGAATGCTTTACGGTCTGCCTGTTGAAGTTCCGTGCCCCGTTAAAAAAGAAATTCGCACAAAAAATATCAAAAGGTGTACAGTGAAATACAAAATAACATTGCCATTCCAGTTATTTACAATTTTCCATTTTAACAGCTTCGCCTTCTTTTACTGTGTTCTGTATCCGCCCATCCCGTTATTGTCATTATTATTGTGGCGTTGGCACCATACTTGTCCGCAACCCGGTGGCATATATACATATATATATATATAATGCGTGTTCCAAGTGATTCAAGGAAGTTAGTGAAGGCACAGCGTCATTGAACTCCACATTCTGCAGCTTTTGGAGAGTTTAGTTCGGAGTAGAGACGTTCTGAGCGGATAATGGATAATGGAGTGGGGCTTCAAACGAATATCCTGCCAAAATAGAAAACGCGAAGAACTAACGACCTGTTACTTTATCCATCTCACGAGCAAGCTATTAGTTGCAAAACAAAAAGAAAATAAACAGTTGGTCATGATAAAAATCGATCGTAATGAGTAATTGGAAACAACCAGTGACCGTATTGTCACCTCGATCAAAAGTAAAATATTTGTTTTCACGAGGAGTGACCTGGATAGCAAAATTTCGAGGGTGGGGATTTCCTTAAGGTTCTGCATGTATTCAACCGGTGGCGACCCGGTGGTAGCGTCATCAAATTATCTCCCCGGGGATGTGTTCGAATCCCAACACCATCGCCTGAATTTCCCCACTGTGTTGAGTGGCAGCCCTTCGATTGGCCGCTTCCCCCTTCCTGGAAATTGTATCCAGGTATATTCCTTAAAAAAATAAAATGAAAATAAAAGGAAGATACGTGTATGGTTCGAGACTCTTACGGAGTGAAGATAGATCTCTGGGAGCAATCTAAGAGCAGTACCCAAGATCAAACCTAACATCATGGTAAAAGGAATGTCTGTCTGCATGTGAGGAAACCGGTAGGACTTTAATTTTCCCATAAAATCATTCAATTAGTCTATTGGGCGACGGATGGTGGAGCTGGCGTGTGAATGTTTGGCAACCAGCGAGAAGCACTATCGTGCAACCACCAGGATGATAAATTAAGTAGGACCACAGTACCAGTCATTCCTATAAAACGTCTGTTTGCAGTTCCTGCACAACCAACTTTCAATCCTTTTTCTGCGTTGTTGGTCTCGGTCTGCTAAAACAGTCTTCAATTCAGGTCATTTCCAACAGTGAGATTTCAGCCGCCGGACTGGGGTTTCGAATATTCGGAGCACCTTTGATTAGAAAAAATACGGGATATTGCGTTGAATCATAGTCATTGGTCTGAAGATTGTATTTCTAATGGTAAAAGTGGTAAAAGTCGGAAACTTGTGTGACCACTGAATCCATGAGCTGACGCCGGAGTTCATCAGAACGGCTTGTTCGACCGGATTTCTCAATCCCGAGTCTGTTGACTTCAGGTTCGTTAGGAAGAAAGGTGATTGTTACTCAGCCGTTGGCTTCAATCGAAATCCTCCAAACCAATTATTAGGCAATTCTATCCTAATGTGATCGCGGTGTTTTGATCTCTTATAATTCTCTTAGATACTAGAGTGCATTTTTGTTTTAATTGTTTGTCATTGCAGTAAACTTACAATAACGGGTTTTCTTTTGCTCTTCAGAGGATGGTAATGAAAATGGATCATTCTTCGGCGTCGACATTGAACACGAGTGTGTTGCGGACAACTTCAAAAATAACGTTTGGGAACCGGCTCTTGTCAAAAGTAATGCTATTACGTCAGCCACAGAGGCTGCTTGCTTAATTTTGAGCGTGGATGAAACAATTAAGAATCCAGAATCCAAGAATCCAGTGGATCAAGGCCCTATGCCACCCCAAGGCGTACGCGCCTGAAGCAGCAAACTTGATCGTGTGCATTTGCCATGTTCGATCGGCCCAACGATCTAAGCTTTTATCTCTGTTTGGAAGAAAAATCGTACATTGATGTTTGTGTTTTTGATCTTATGTGGTCTTTTCGGGACCTCAGGACAAGCCAAGTAGACATGGGGTCATGTCGTTGAGTATTTAAACATAACCAGTACTGTCTGTGCAATTTTTCATTTCATAGCGTTGTGATGAACAGTTCAGTTCAGTTCTTACAACCATTAACCATGCACTTTCGTGCGCCGGTTTTGGTTGCTGTCTTTTGGTGCCCCATTTGGATAAACGAACAGAAAGAAGATTGGAGTGTTGAAAGTAAATTCAAGCGGAAGATTCAGAATTCATATATAATAGTGATAGGGGAATAACGAGTGAATGCACGAGCGCCACTGTTTGCTTCACCCAGCCATATCCCTCAGTGTCTCTAACCACCGGTGACCATCATCCCGAGGTCTCCAGTCACAGAGCCTAACGGGGCCTATGTGACTTGGTCTTCTGGTTGGGGTTTTCATACCTTCATGCCAGGTCTTAGTTTGACTACCCTTGATCTTTTTCCAACCGCTATCAGCCTTGGCAAATATCATTCGCCGCGGCACCCTATCTGGTGACCTGAGTAACGCATGCCCCAACCTAACTATGCAGGTCGATCACTTGTTCCAGTGGACAACCGCGACTGCCTAAAACTCTACGCCTGACCTCAGCATTGCTCATCCGGTTACCCCACCAGACTAGTGCAATGCGACGAAGACGGCAGTGTTCGAACTCCGATAATCCATTTTTATCCTGTTCCCGTAAAGGCCGAGTCTCTGCACCGTAAAGAAAGGACTGGCCGAACGGCTGCGGCATACACTGGACCCTTAACAGACAGCGGGATGTCGTGACGGCGCCACAAATGTCTCAAGTTGGCAAATGCCAACCGGGCCGCGCCGACGCTTCATGCGTCCACCAGGTGAGGTATAGCTGCCCGGATTGCCAAACTTGTCTACTTCTTCTACTACTTCCCCAGTTAGGATGAGACTGGGTGCTGGACCAACCCAATCTTGTAGTAGCATTTTACACTTTNCTTTGAAGGTGCAAAACACATACCGAACATGGAAACACTAGCAATCAAGCTATCCAGAAAAGCTTGCAACTTACCTGGATCGTCACTTAGTAGCACAATGTCGTCTGCATACTCTAGATCAGACAATCTACCACCCGGAAGGAAATCGATACCACTATCCTCGCACGAGGATAGGGCTGTTTCCATTTTCATATCTATAACAAAGTTAAATAGCAAAGGAGAGAGGCCAACTCTGTCGAACAGCACTTTCCGTGGTGAACTCGGGTGAAAAAGTGCCGTAAGCTCGGACTCGGCTTCGGCTATTAGTATAATAATATTGTAATATTGTGATTAACTTCTCGGGCACTCCCTTCAGGAAAAGGTAACGCCAGAGTTTAGAGCGGTCGACTGAGTCAAAAGCTGCTTTTTGATTGAGGGGGATGAAAATGGTGGGTCTACAAAAGTAGTATCTGTGTTCTAGAGCTTGACGAAGTGTGAAGCTGTGGTCAATACAGCCTCGACCAGGTCTGAAAGCAGTCTGGTTCTTACGCGTACACTGTGCACGTTCGGTAGACAATCGACGGAGTATAATACCAGCAAGAAGTTTGGATGCAATGGTGATTAAACTAATTCCTCTGTGATTTTCACAAGAGGATGTGTCACTTTTCTTGTAAATCGGTCGGATGACCGATTCACACCATTCAGTCGGAACCTTTTCCCTCTCCGACACTGGACCCAGGAGTTTTGTTTATTCCAAATCCAAGGCTGGACCTCCATTCTTAAAAACGGATGGGGATAGCCCGTCGGTGCCGGAGGCCTTATTCCTTTTGAAATGGCTTATTTCCCGGGAAACCTCCACTTCAGGTGGAGGATTGATGTCAACTGGCAATATTTGCACAGTTGAACCGAGTGCGTGGAGGTTTTGTGTCGATGGGGACCAACTGAACTGTGCCTTGAAATGTTCTGCCCAACGTTCAAGACGTTCCTGAATCTGAATCAGTGTGCCGTCAGACTCCTTAATTACCTCACGCTTGCTCTCCTTGGTCCTGTACTCCTAATTAAACGAAAAAGATTGCGACTGTTACCGATAGCCACAGCCCTCCCCATCTCTCTGCACTTCCCTACCCAACACTTCTCGCGCTCATTCCTCAGACTTCATAAGCTGGCGCTTAGGGGTTTGCGCGTTCTGTCGTATTTTGAATGTGAAGGAATGGCTCTGCGAGCTTTCAGCATGGCAACCGAGGTCGGGGAGATCCATCGTTTTTTATTTGATCATGCGCCAGAATTTGCCGTTGTTTTGATCGACGTTTGGATCGCTTCCTTGATTGCCGATCGGTGTTCACTGAGTCCTCCGGGTGATGATTAAGCTGAGAGACGAACTGATAGTTACATCTCGAAGGCCGATTCGCAACTGTCAGTGATACTGTATTGTGGGCATCCGTTTTGGGTGGCTTTTCTGCGGTTGTTTTTCAGGCGTTACGAGAATCTTGCTCGTAGCATAGCATGGTCCGTGTCCATGGTTGTTGACGAGTAAGAGCGGCAGTCTTCAATGGATCCTCTCCAACGATGGCTGATGGCGGTGCGGTCGATTTGAGTCCAGTGCTATGAAGAAGTTGGCGGTCATCATGTAGGGTGGTGCCTTTTTTGTGCGAGAAGTTCGTGCTTGACAAAAACAGTCCGTGGCCAGCACAAAGTTGAGGTAGGCGTTCTTCGTTGTCAGTCCTGTTGGCTGGGATTGCATGCAAACCGCCAAGTAACCTCTCTGATTCGTCCAGGGATCCCACTTGAGCATTGAGGTCTCCAGTGACCATCACGACGTTCCGTTGATCGAGCACTTTGGAGCAGTAGAGAGAGGTCCTTGTAGAATTCATCCTTTATTCCTGGTGAGCTGCAATCTGTCGGTGCATACGCGGATACGACGAATAAGCAGCGAGGCTTCGTTCTTTAGCTGTCGATCCGTATTGAACCATCTAGACGGCGCAAAGTCGGCTGTTGACCGGAATCCAATCGAGAAGAGAACGCTCGATCGTGACACAGCACAATACCAACACCAACAACGCGAGCTTCGGATGCCTGACACACGGAGAGTGAGGCTAGAGGATGAGGTTGGATCTGGCGAGCGGAGGGGAATGACTGAAGTAGGATCTTGTATGCGTGCTTTGGAGACAGCATACATCTAAATGGAAGGTTTCAAGGGTTCTAGATAAGGCAGCTTGTTGACCGATCTGTTAGAGTGTTCGGTCTTTGAACGCGGCTAACTGAAAAGGGGATTTTGGTTTCAAAAATATGGTAACCTCTGATTGTTTGACCTTATTGTTTGACGCAGAGTGATAGGCGATGGGTATCGCAAACGGGAGGCACCTGGGAATATTCGGGATTGAGAAGAAGGACTAGACAGATGGGAAAGATGGTTTTTCCAAATGGGTACCTAACACTTTAGGGCACGGCATATTTCGCGTCAGTCCACACCGACGAAGGGGTTTTTCTTAGGGAACCCTAATCGGATCCTTTGACTCAAAAGTCTGATCCGCAAGGCAGTGTGATGAACAGTAAAAATTCACCTCACCGTTCCACAGAGTTGGTTACTTGAGAACCGCTAAGCCTCAGTGATTATACCCAACGCAAATTCTCCAACAAGATTAGCAGTCTTGTTAATGCATGCCTACGGTTTCCTAATGAAATATGATCGATTTTGGTCAGTTCATCTTTTGGGCCGAAGCACCACTTTATTGTCCAATTGTTACCAAACATGAACTGGACTGCGCCGAACCGAGGAAGCCCATCGCCGTTATCTGCTTACTGGGTCAACAGGCCAAATCGACTTCTGCAAGGCTTCTGATGCGCTCGATTTTCGAACCCAAGTATCAAAGTCACCCAGAAGCACAACTATATCTTACCTTTGATTCAGTTTTGATTGGCTCCAACTGAAATTTGATTGTTATATCGTCTGGCCAAGGCAACCTCAGTGTTTCGATAATGTGGTCTTATTTGCACAGTTTGGAGTGATACATCGAATAGTTGCCGCTTCGGCCGTACAGGGAGAATATAATTGGTTAAAGTTGCCAATTTTCCTATGGGGATGGCAAACGCACTTGGGAATATTGTATAATTTAATCACTTGCATCATATGTACTAGAACGGCATCGAAAAGAGTATGAGCAGATTGGGAACTAGTTATTTTTTTTAGTTTTTTGGCTTGTGTTCAAAAACGATTCTTCGTTGCCAATTTGCTTAATTTTCTCGCACGAGGTCACGTGTGTATCAGAGTTTATTGGCATTCTGATATCCCTTGAAGAATAACAAGCATATGGCCTTTGCAATTTGGTAATCGTGGTAATCATATATATCGAAATGACCGACGATCTTGTCTGCAATTCTTGTTGAGTATCCGTACTTGCTACTGAATCTGGTTTAAGTAGTATGATGTTGAATGGCTCTGAGCACCTATATTCTATAGCTCTTCGCTCCCAAGATGCGATAAGCTGATGTATTGGTGTAGCTCTTTGTCATTATTGCTGTTGTCCGAGTAATAAACCGTATTCTGTCGATCATTTTTAACTGGTGACAGCTTACAAACGGCTGTGGTTTGACACTTCAAGACAAAAGTATTGCATTGCCCTAACTTTTTGGATTTTCCCCGTTCCCACATGCCATTTTTGATAAATTAGATGTTAACCAAATGAAGAATCGAAATTCTAGGTTACCTTAGATTATCTTCTTTGATAACGAAAATATCATCGAGAAAAAAGTATTGCACCGCATAAGGACTTAGCTCCGAGAAGCACATTCAACGTTCTGTCTCAAAACTTTGAAATTTCCTGTCATAATCTGCAGATAATGAATAAAATAACCTTCTATACTACTCCACTTTCATCAATGATTTCAATGCGTTTTTTTGGTATGCATTCTTGAATGTCGGTTTAACTTTTGAGCAAGAAAATCCTGCGTGGCTTTTGGGAATCAAATCTAGGGTGAACCTAAGCCACATCATTACTTCAATACCGCGAAATAATAACCAGCATTTTCTTAGCACCGCGATGTTATGAAGCTGGAGAATGGTTTTTGTGATCATTTACTGCCATTGCTGGAGTGAGGTACCGCTCCAGTGTACATCGGAATCTTGCACCCGACTTAGTGCAAAGCGTGCATTCGTTTCGTCGCATGAGGAGGCATCCCTGTAATTTCACGGAGTCTCGATCAGTAACCCTCTTAATGAAGTACGTTTCTGTCCGCAGATCATGCCAATAGTAGTTCCACACATCACTAAAGCATACAAAATTCTTTTCGTTTTTCCGATTTGAATGGTTTTCAGCCTACTAAATGTTTTTCTATTTACTAATTTGTTAAGGCTACGCGCCTCCCCGTCATCTTGTACTGCAGGAGACGGCTCTGAGTGTTCGTTGTATCGTTCGCACCGAAACACTCAACTGATTTATCGTTTGCTCTCGGATACATGACTCTAGAATTCAGTGCCAATGCCTCATTATGGGAATTACTTACAGGCTCCTGCTTCGAGTGTCCACATGGAATATTTGCACAATTGAATCTTTTCTCGGGAAAAAATA
>UZAN01041957.1:14374-42084 GCA_900618425.1 Echinostoma caproni
CTTGATGAAATCGCTCGAGCAGCCTAAGTCTTCTTGAATAATTATACTTAGACACTTCTGGAAGCTGTTGATTTCCGGGGCCTCATCTTCGCCGAGGACTTTTTCTGGCTTCTAATCTATTCACGACTGGTTTGTAGTGGTTTCCGCTTCAAATATATATAGTGCAACAATGGATGTGAAAGTGTGGTAACATCTGGTTATCTCATACGTACTGAAAGGCGTAGATTCTGGAAATCTTGATATCAGTAACCCTCCTCCAGCGCACCACAGTTGACAATAGCGCGAAGTGACCTTAGTTTTGTTCCCTCAAGGCCATTGAGAGTTATGTGAGCGTTTGCCAACTGTCACCGGGTGCAATAAGACCTTAACTTACGCTAAGACTATCGACCACTGACTGAACACCGGTGCCAGTTGCCATACCCAAATAAAAAGATGGGGGATTAGTATACCAGTCCTTGAGTTAGGTATGCAAAATCAACGGGGGTAAATGCATTTTCGATATATTTTGTCAAACGAAAGAATTTGACGGCGTTCGTACTTCAACTTTTCACTCGAGTACCGTTTAGTTTGTCAGAAATGGTGATTGTGTATTTAGAAGAGGAGATAATCCAAAACTCTATGGGGGTGGGGGTGGTGTTTTACTTGTTCCATTGATCGGGACGAAACACCGAAAATGAGCTTGGACACGAAGAAGTTCGCCAATTTTTGAATAGAACCCCTAGTTATTGCACATTGTTCCTAAAACCTTTGGAATTGTGCCAACGAGATCCCTAAACAAGATGCATGTGTTGTTCCTACATTATAGTTTTGTTGTTAGACTTGTAGCCGTTGATAACATTGTAATTGAATCCAATATTCATTTCATCACTATAACTTTAATAAGCGTTTGGTGTTTGGTTATTTCGCAAAACGTCCACTCCCGCAAAATGAACATACGTTGGCCGGAGAATAACTAATCCGTGTTAAGCTGATGTCTCAAAATGATTGCCAGTACGATGACTGCCGAGCAATATTTGTTTCCTCTGCGAGGGATAAATTACCAATCTCCGTAGATCATTAGTTGTTTTGGTTTACTATCTTGGTTTACAATTTTTGGGTTACAAATACGGACGCATATGGAATCATGAACAGTACAATCACGTGCACATGCAATCAGTCTCATTTTAACTGGTGTGTTGTGCATGCTGCTGTCTTGGAAAGATTCCGGTCGTAAGTGGACAAAGGCAACCTACACTTCTCTCGGTCATTTGGCCCATTTTTAAAACAAAATGTAATAATCCATATGGGACAACTAACCACCAAATGCACGTGTATATGTTGAAACAACAAAATGACTATTCCTCAACACTCATGTTTCATTAATGGGGATCGCTGAACGACAGTAAACATTTGTGCATATAATAATTAGTTTTCCTTTCAGAAATACTGATTTTTTCTTTCATTCCTACTTCCTTTTATTGAATATGCAATGGTACAATTTCCACTGAAGAGGGCGGGGTGGGGGGAAGAGGCCAATGAAATGGCTGCCATACAACACAATAGGGAAAGTCAGGTGGTGGTGGTGGTGGGGTTCGAACACTCGTCCTCCGGGGTGATAATTTGGTGACGTCACCACCGGGCCACCACCACGTTATCAAGGTGCCATCATGCTTGTAGGATTCTCGATAGCTGGAATCTGAGTGCGTATATGTTTGTCCACATGTCGTATCGTGGCCACTCTGAAATTGGAGCACATGAGCGGTATAACAGCCTCAGAAATGCATACCACCGTAACCACTTATTAGTTCGACCACCTGACCCAGGCTACCCATTTGAAGACACTTGCAAGTTGCACATATTNATTACTTATCGTCAGAAGCGTGTGATCCCTGGGGTATTTTTCTACCGTTCTTATCTAATTCCACGAATGTTCTAGAAATGTTTCTTTTGCGCAGATATCACATGTGATTTGCACCATTCCAAAGTGAAATGTTTGTACAAGACCGACAGGAGCCTGTGCCTGCACTCACCCTTTGTGATGATCAGCTAGCAGTAACCCAGAGCTTTAAGTACCTGAGGAGCTTGATCACAGCTGAAGATGGTGTTAGAGAAGAAATTGTATCACGACTAGCAAACGCTAGAGCAGTATTAGCGAACCTGCGATACCTGCGGTGCCGCGTTGACATCCGACTGCCCCTTAATGAAGGGTGTACCCTGCCACGGCTCGTAGTGTTCTACTTTACGGTTGCGGGACCTCACCCCTCCTCGTTGAGGATGCCAGTCGGATTTCTGTATTTTACCATCGATGTCTTCGAGGCGTTGCCTATGTCTGGTTGGAACATCGAGGGAGCAGTGACGGGGTTCGTCATCGCGTGTTGGTTGCGGCCAGCCGTGTTGTAATAGAAGTAATCGCTCTATACCCCCTTAGATGGTTCGACCACATTTTGAGTATACCTACTCATCGTCTACATCTTCCTGCTTTGTTTGCATGTGTTGGGTAAGTCTGGAAGGAGCTTTCGCAGAGACCAGTTCCTGACCTGACATAGAAATGTGATGAAGTTATCCTCAGTACTGACGTCGGTTGGTTCAGTTCGCCTTCCAGACAGGGCCCAAAGGATTATGATTGTTACTGGCTTGAGATACTGAAAATATGGCTCAAAATACAAGTCAGTGGCGCGATAGTTGAAACCCCGTTCCTCATAATAGATAAAACATAAAAATGTGTCAGGTGAAGCTAAAAATGTTGTTGGTTTGTTCTCCCTGTTATCCGTTATCTGTTTTTCGTATCTTCATTTCACTTATAACTCTTCAGTCGTACTATTCAAATTACCATTGCTGTTGAGTTGGCACTAAGCTTGTCCTAAAGCCAGTGTAAAATGTAATAAAAATATTTCTTCAAACAACCAATTTTCGTCATTGTTTTAATGATTTTAAGTTTCATTCTGTATCAGCAACTAAATGCCAAAACATTCTAACGCATGAGTACATCACGGAAAACGGCTCGTGTAATGTAGCCATGCGCTCAACGTGTTGAATATCGGTTTTACAGCTCAGAGCTGTCCGTTTCGACTGGCATCAGAGTGATTTTGGTCAAACTCTCAGACACAACTATGACCTAAAATGCAGACAAGCCTTAACACGGAAGAAGTGATTTTCCAGTTTCCTTTGTTATCCGTTGGATATCGTGTTTCGTTTACCTTTGTCTTCTACAGATTAATATATCAAAAACAGCTTCAACATTCCCATTCATGTAGTAGTAGCATAATTTGCGTTGCATGACGCACACTAATTTCAGCCTAATGGAATCACGCTACTGTTCCCACTAATTTTCCATTCGAGTTTCGTTTCCCATGTGATGTGCATTTGTGTGATATTTAGGTTTCCCAGAGCTCACGAGGAGAAATTAGCAACAATCTGAAAGACTCGAAAAATAAACGGACCATGTTACACAATAACTTGTTATTGACACATCACCCGTTTCCACGGATCGCAACGGTTAGTTTCGAAACGCTCAGCTACATGTCAGCAAGCAATCGAGCGAGGGGACGAGCTGAGCAGGCAACGCCCATGCCCACGGTGTAGTCTGATCCGCTTTATCAATTTTGCCAACTTTTGTCCGACTTAATTGGGCTTTGCATGTCTTTCGAATACATGGCTGTGCATTTTCCCCCCGAGTGGGAAGAAAGGCTCATCTCGTGTAAAGCCAGGCCAGATACGGCTACCGTGTCCCAGTTCCTGTGATAAACAGTGTCACACCAACACACCGAGTGCATTACTCAAATGCCATAGATTCGTTTTCCCGTTTCTGATGGGCGTGTACAGAAAACAAGTATCCGCTAAACTTGTTTTCCCTGTTTGAGCATAATACGTACAGGACGAAAGTGACAATGAAATGCTTATTGTTTTTTCTCTACTCTGGACAAATTGAATGTGTTAAATTAATTAAAAAGAGCACGATATTAGGGGGAAACTCTGGATTAATTGTACGAATGTCATGTCAGATGTACTCCTAGAGTGCTAGTCGGTCAGTCGAAAATTATTTTTAAATGAATTCGATTTCAACCGATTTTAGTTCCTTTTTTTATCATTTATGTGCTTGTTCATCAACCAAATCAAGGAAATTGTTACGCGCATCTGTTCTTTGCAAATCTGGATATTCTCAAGCCAATCGGCAAACAAAATGACTGACCGATCACCGATTTACATTTTTTCCAGCATCCTTATTTGGATTGTGTTCGTTCGCCAGCCGAGTACTAATCAGTGCAATTCAATAAACCTTATGATCGTACCCGGGTAGACATATCTGTAAAAAGGTGTCTTCAACAGCGATACTTCTTGTCGGTACTGTTTTCCAAAATACTGAAAATAAACTGCATTGCTTTGGTTAGATTCTTTTGAGATTCTTTGGATCCATGGAAAATTCATCTGTGATAGGCTGTTTTTATGCAGTTTGATTGTTATTTTGAAAAACCTCATCAAACTTAGATGGCGAATGTTTGGATTAGCCCATTCGGTTTTTCACAGGCACCAGGCACAAAAAGTGCACACTGCTGACGAGTCCCAAACAGGACGAAACAGCTGTTCAGTGCTCTTTGTTGGTTATCACCAACATTTCCATCGCATTTAAACTTTATCAAAACTTTCGAATTTGGCTTCTCTATAAAAGCACTTCTGTAAAGTCGCCACATTTGAAACCGTACAATTCTTGTCGCAGTATTCATTAACTACTGTCATCAAAACGCAATAAGCGAACTTTCGCTCAAAGCGGCAGTCTTATGGATACGGAACACCTAATTAGCGTTCGTAATATCATCACCACATCGTTTGCAGTGAGGATGAACCCGACGAATCTCTGAATGATATCTAGACTATTCCACAAATGATTGCCATCATTCAAAAACAGTAATATACAGTGCGAAGACCACCATTTTGTTTTGAACTTTACCAAAGCGCCTCATCACCCGAGGGACAGCCATCTTAGCAACTTAAAGGTTCTCTTTTGTGCTCAGGCAACCTTTGCATATCTGCCACCCTCTTCCTAAAAGTTAATCGGACATTTATATACGCAATAAACAAAAAAAGGAGTAAAAATATTCATATATATTTATATGTTTGATTACTATATATACACGTGGAGGGCGCAATGCTAACTTGCAAAATTATTTACCGATAATCTCTTTTGCGCGAGAGATGACTCAAAAACCTGACAGATACATGATCGTTTCACCACGTACGAAACAAGTGTTCAATCCACGTTGTAGAGGGATTCTGACAATGGTATAGCGTATTACTGTTTCTCCTCTGGAGTGCATGCACCAAGTGCAATATCCACAGAAAACGGTATTGAACTTGACAATATAGAAATTACCATGGCTCACTAACGCTACAATGCCATAACCTAATCTGCAGAAAGGTTAACAGAAATTAACAGTGGTAGAAACGTCTACCATTACTGAATATCTTAATTTGTCGATACCTAAATGTATAGAAACAGCCAAGGAACAAAATAAAATTCTCCCCCAAAAGACCAGACTATTTGTCCATCCCATTTGGATGAAAATTATAAACAGATAGGCAAATCTAAGTATTATAGCCAAATGTTATTTCACTGATTTTCGCTAAGCTTTTATTGACAAATCAATGATATCGTTCAAGACAGAAAATCGGATTCCAGTGAACACGATATCCTCTGGCATTACAAATTCGTTTGTTCCTGTGGGGTAAGCTACATAAATGGAAGCGATATCGGAGCCTGTTCACGACTGCCACCGCTAATTGCTCGGATATGGACTGGTAAAAGACCGGAGCATCATTGAGACTGTTACTGCGGACCAATCATTCGGTTCATCAGATCGAGTTGTTTTCACTCAGTTGCACAATTAGAGGATTGCGATTAAAAAACGTTAGATGTGAGTTATCCACTGAGGAGGCAATCCTGATCCGACAGAGCAGCCCAATTTTGTGCTCAAATAAACAGCTTGTAAACTAGGCAGATCATAGACAAAGGTCATTGATCACAATATTATTGTTATTAAGTAGTATCTGACGGACGGGATCAGATTTTTCTAAAAGCAAACGATCGGCCTTATTTGCTTTACTCCGGTGGGCTCCTCGGAGAGATTAAACCGGCTTCAAGAATGATCATGGAGTTTCACAAGAGTTTGTGCAACAGACGTCCTCAACGGCAAGGCTTTTTCGTCGAGGGTTCACCTCTAGCCCTCGAACAGCCTAGTGAAAACTGCCAGGTAGCAGGTGGCTTCATAAGAGCTCATTCACTGTTCCGTATTTAGAACTAATCCATGGGCCCATTCACCTATGTTTTTGGACTAGCTTCAATCACAGCTTTTTATCTTTGTATGCCATATGTCCTCTCACAAAGTGGTTTGCTGGGGTAGGGCCGCTGGTATATGTTTCGGTTTCGTGGAGCCATAGGTGAGACTTGAAGATCAAAGAGATGGTTTAGGCCCCCAAGAGGACACGACCACCTACCAACTTAGAGGTACAACTCTTATCAGATACCTTATGCACTGCAGTCGAATGATGGTTACCTTGTGGGTAAGAATCACCAACTGCTCATTCTATGTTTTTTAATTTCAAGGAAAAAGATGCATTTCTAATAGAAAATGTATAACACAGAATAAAGCACGTTAATTGTAAGAAGCACAGTGTGATTCAATGAGAAGAATAATTTCCGCAAACCGTGGATATTTATCTGCAGTGATTCTGCCAACCTCAATTATCTTGATTGAAATTTTTCATGACATGAAAAATCATATTCCAAAGCATTTGGATCACCTTTATGAATCTCCTCTCTGCACCACTGAAACAATACTTTTAGGAGAAGGACTGTAAAAGTGAAAATGGAAACACGGTACTTCGTGGCTCCCTGATTAGGAAAAGAGCATTATTTTCACTCATTCGATGGCGCAACGAAAAGTTGAGGCAATTGTTCAAAGTTGTAGGCTGTAGAATAATCACATAAATTTTTGAGAAACAACCGACAGAAAGGGATGCAGTGAGGCAAGCTGTGAAATGAACACCGCAGGGGAAAACGCACTCGTATTGCGTTGAACACCATCTGTTCCTTTTTGCATGACACAAGGTAGCTTGACAAAATTTCATTTCGAGTGTGTACTGGAACAAATGGCAAAATACTTACTGGGCTTGATCAGAAAATACAATCTTCGCAGTTTTCAGTGATATTTAGTCTTGTTACAAACCAATTGTCGGAGTGATGAATGTGTGTACAAAAATTGGCCGCATTAGTCTCCTTGTGAACTATCACTGAGGCGCTGTGGTATCCTGCATGTCATATGCAGATTAATTTAGTGCTACGAGGTCATGAAACGCCTCCAAGTGACCCGGCTGTTTGGGAACATCATAAATGCTAACACACAATTGGCATTTTTTTTGTTGCTAGTGACAACCCTACATAACCTAGCCAAATTTATTGATGCGCGACTATTAAACGATGAAATATTATTATAATTTGCTCAATTGTCACAAATTGCCTCATTTCGAAACTGAAAAAATGAGTTTCTCTTTGCTCTAAGAAAATGTCTGAATAACTATTTTCTTACTGTCTATTGAACTACACACAGGTGCTCATTATCTCTGCATTGATAAAACAATAGATGAGTATGCGAAAAAGCGACCCATTCGGTCGCGCACAAACACACGACAGTAATGATGCACCAGTTTTTCGCTGTTAGGAGTTTCTTGGGTTGCATAGACAAGAAAACACTGTTAAAGTATTTGATGTTTAATTGCAAAAAGGGTTGAAAACAATCACTCGCACAACCATCACGAGGTTTGTTACTCATATTCTTGATTGTCCATAGACAACCGATGAACAGCATGCGATGATGATGATGACCCGCTGGGCTAACTTGGTGCTCTGAGTGAAAATTATTCTCGCGTTAACATCAACATCAGTGTGTAAAGTTAGTTGGCGGACTGTTTGTCGCACGGGATATTGTTCTTATTCCATTCCAGGCGAAAGTCTCGGTGTGATAGTGAAATTAGAATAAGCAATCCGCAGGGTCTTTCCAAGAACGAAGTTTCATATTATGATGTGTATCCGGGGTGGTTGCTTTGTCGCACCAAACTGTCATAACATACGAATACGGATTTTTATGCAACGGTAGGTTATGCATTTAGACGACAGCACACAAAATGCCGAATTATTCTACGTGCTGTGCTCATGAGTTCAACTTGCATGACCGAGAGTGATAAGAACTGAAACACAAGTCATCTGGCATGGTGTTATCGATCACTGATAGCAGTATGTTTCCAAGGTTTGGATGCTTGAAGTGAAATATGCGTGTCACGTAAAAGACACTAAAGGTTACGGAATGCAGAACAGACTAGGTAAGACTGATAATCTACAAAAATCGGCCGGAATGCGTTTAAGTTGTTCGCTACTATCACCACCACACACGCACACAAGCGGTTAAACATTCTGGAGTTTGTTTGTGTTTACTGCACCAGTTCGCGTTCCATTACAGATTCACATCCAAAGTGTGGTGTGAAAATTTGATTGAACAGTGTTTTAGTCGTCTGTCATTTTATCCTCAATCCCCATCTCCTTCCTCCGTCGAGTTTAGTATGCCAGATTGTCTAGTTATAATGATGTACAACTTCATCATCATCCAAAATACATATCGTGGTACATTTTGTAGAAAAATCGGCTTTGGTCAATGGGGTTATCCACAGAGTTACGTCAACAGGGATGCAGTTCTGTGTGCATGAACTCAAATATGTAATATTTAATGTAACCACTTCCATTTATCACTTTCATGACAGCAAGAAGCATCATTATCGCACGATTTATTAAATTCAACTATTTCGTGGTAATCTCATCAGCTGGTTACATACATTCAAATCACGTTTGGTTAAAAGGGTGACAGATTTTGGGAAGAGAAATCAATCAACAAGACGGTCAAATGTCACTAATTCGAACTGGATTGGGTATAGGGAGCCGTAAGCATCATCACTGCAGGGTGGGGAAGGGGGAATAACGGTGGCACCTACCAGGGCAGCTCGAGGCTGGCCAAGAACTCGGTCTGTTTACATGAATCGGGCTTACAGTTTATAAGGGCAATTACATCGGCTAACCGTAGTAGACGGCTACCCTTCTGGTGTATCAGGACACGTATGGTATATCTAGGTTTGTCACATTCTTTGCAATCCAACATATGTCTGTGACTGAACTGGACGGAAGCTTGGACCATTTAGACACCGAATTCTTTGGTGCGTGCGTAATGCTTGGCTACCGCGCCAGTTACATTTTATCATGAGTGCTTGTAACTCAGTGGAACATTTTGGTTCATAGCGTTTTGTTTGCTTTGCTTTGCACGTTTAACTTCAACCCCGACCCACGGAAGACCTATCTGCCAGTGTTTCGTCGCCACCCCCGTGTCCCGCATCCCTACCTTCGTTCCCCACTGTCGTTGATCGCTCCTAACGCCTCGTATCGTCTCAAATAGCGAGAATACGAACCGAGGGGCACCTTGTATCCCGTCTCTATTCACTCCGCTGCACTGTGCGAGCCCGGAGTGCGTTCGCATTACACATGCTATTCTATCCTAGTAGACAATTGTCTCTCAGTTCTTCCTACTACTTACTACCGCAAGTACATCGAAAGAGGAGGTAACTGAAGAGTCCGGTTTGTCTAGATTGGATTCAGTGAGCATTCGTTTTGTGTCGTGCAGTATCATAGGGGAGGCAGCATTAAACGTTCTTTCAATCCCCTGTTTCAATCTGCGCTGTATCTGTCTGTCATTTTGATCACCTTTAAACGGTATGGTGACAAATACAACTTTTTCGAAACGGTGTCTGTCTGTTCTGGTTTATTCAACGGCGCACCAATAAACGTTTTGGGGTATCCATTTGGATATGCAGCGAAGATCGAACCCTAATGTTTCACTGAAGCAGATTATTCTGGTTCTAGCGAACAAACCTTGCACCAGTCAGTTTGTGAAATAAAGATCTGATGAGAGAACGGTCCTCTTTTTTCATCAACTTTATATCCAGCAACTGGAAGGAAGATTGGGATTCTTGCTCCACAGTGAATTTAATATTCTGATGTGAATGGTCGAATTTTCTAAGCATTATTTGTGCTTGTGCGTTGTCATTCAGTACGAAAAATGTGTCATCCACGTAATGGTCGTAGAGGTGTGTTCTTTATGCAATGTCGCAGTCTCGTATTCTCCAAGTTTCCCATTAAGATATCAGCAAAGGACCGGTCCTAGTGGACTACCCATTACAACTCCCTCAACTAAAAGAATTAGTGACATTTGACCTTCGTATTGATTGATTTCTCTTCACCTTGTGTGTTTACCTGTCCCCAAACCTGTCATTTTTTTAACAAAACGTGATCCTAATGTATGTACACAGCTGATGAGATTACCACGAAATAGTTGAATTCAACAATTCCTGTGATCGTGATGCTTCTTCTTGCTCTCAAGAAAATATGTTATAGATGTGATTCTTTCCCGAATTTACTGTACCCCTGACAACCAGATATGTTAATTCTTTTTTATTCCCATTGCAATTTAGCAATGTTAATTAAGTTCAGAATGTGAACGGAATACGAGACCCGTCTATGCGGAATGCGATATCCGTGGAATGATTACGAGGACAAATGGGAAAAAAGAGTGACTGCATCGACCATGGTTCGAGCAAAAAAGGATAAGAAAATCAATTTACTCAGTGCATCCAGAATCATTTCACGGAATAAATACTGGTGAGTACTACAGTTAATATAGAAATAAACGAATGAAAGATAAAAGTTGCATATGTTTACAGTCATGAAAACGGAAAATGTCAGTGTGTGTGTGCGTATGTGTTTGTGTTGGGGGAGGCATGTAATCATTCAGACGATGACCATCACCAACATCACCACTACCTTTCGTTCACCTCATCCGAATGGGCAATCAAAACCAGCAACCAGAACCGTCACATGAAATTGCACAATTAGTCGTTTTTGAAACCGAAACAAACTGGAAAACGAAAGAAATCGCACAATTCTCTTGAACCACTCCGCATTAAGGCACATCAAAAAAAGCGCGAGAAGGTGAAGTCCCCACTTATGGTCAATTAGAATGGGAGTCTATGTATCAAGCAGATGTCTAATGAAGCAACCAATGAGCTGTCCCTTTCTAAATTTAAGGTGGAATGGAATTAGTAGAAATAAATTCTGGCTGGGTTTTAGCAAGGTTTTAGCAATTCCGTTTTATTTGATAAAAATGTGTAAGGAATCTTCAGGAAGGGTGAAGAGGGAATGACAGACCTGAAGTATGGGGGAGGTGATACTCGAGCACGTGATCAAGATGACCAACATCAGCTGATCACTGCCACTTGATAACCCAAGGTCAAAAATCATCTGAAGACGATTGTCACCAGTGATTGTGAAAGATATTTCTAAAGTTACCACTCCAGCTTCATTTAATAACTCATACACAGATTCGCATCTGAATACATCGAACAGACTTTATTTATCAGCTTCATTCATCCCTTACGAGACCGTTCTAAAAACGGACGAAAGCAAATCATTAATCGATGTTTTCATGCACTTTTACAAAAATGCAGCAACAACATTTCATTAAAGAACCCGTGGTTAGCTAGATTCGGTAGAATATCTTAGGGAAGTTGTTTTAAAGTTCACTGATGGTCAATATAATGCAAATATTTGTCTACTCTTGATCACACATGCTTCCCAAATAATATGCAATAACATTAGAATAGATTTACGCGCATTCATAAGCAATGAGTCTTGTTTCCTTTGTCATAGGAGAATCAAGAGAACATGTCGAATTCCTACACAATGAACAGATGGCGGTATAGGTCAACGTGAATGTCTGGCAAAATTAATCACTCAATATCGCAGACTGTTTTTAAGTCATCGTTGCGTGCCAGTTAGATTGTTGCAACTAAATGCGACCTTACTAGGGCATGATACACACAAAAAACTCACAAGTCGTCAGGATGAATTCATTAAATTGGTTCAAATAAAGGAAAGGGAAACAGTGAGTTACAGATTTGATTCACGTCAACAGCGGTAAATCGCAGCTGTTCAATTGTTTTAAAATTCCACGAGCTTGAGTTCATAATTTGAGCTGAAATTATGCAACGATAGAATCAGGTTGGCCGTTTTGTTCTGCTTTCTCTATTTCAATTTAAATAGTTTAGTGATTTATAATGCATAAACACTGATCTGAAGGGGGGGGGCAGATAGAGGTTTTGTAAATACGATAGCATCATTTATAGTTATCAAACAGGATTGCGTGATTTGTGGAAACGAGTATTGTTGACCTATGAAGTGATTGTCTCAAACCTGAATGTGTCTTACTTAAATAATCTATCTTTTTAATACCGTCTGTCTGGAACTATGTTGATTCATTTACGACTGACGGTTAATACAGACTTGAACTGCCAATGATCATCTAGTAACAGATAGGACTTTTAAGGTTTACGGTTGCCACTAACGGGACCGCATGGATCATGTGATAAGCACCCTGGATTGGTTATTCAGTGTATATGAAGCAACGTACAACGTTGTCTGTTATGCTGGTCGCCCTTCATTTTTTTCATACAATACAAATCACCGAATCCATGCCGACACCACAAATGCCCCTATGAGATGTGTTCTGGTCTGGAGAGTAGCAACTCTTTGGACCAGTTTGACTTATTACCAAGAGATCAAACAGGTGTTTACACTTGACTTTCAACCAACAGCCTTAATGTTCAGTTATCTAAATCTCATGGCATCATGAAAAACGATTAGTAATCATATGAAATAACCAGACAACCGTCAAGTATTCTGAGTATACCCGATAGAATTCACACTTCACTACGATCTAGTAAGACAGGGCGTTTTATTTTTCTTCGAACGTGAATTGGATTTACAAGAATCATGCTATCATTTTGTTTTCTGTGCGCATATTGTACTGTCAAACATCTTTTAAAATTATTCTGGGTACCAAATCATTATTATTTATTGGGAGATAGAGTTTTATTCACGCATTGTACTTTCAGACGGCCTGTTGGTTTCGCTAGACCAAATTAACCACTTTCATCACCCGTTTTGATGGTTCAGAGAATATTTTGACACGATTTAGTCGACAAACAGGGGTGTGGATGAATCAAGGTGTCAGACTTCCGGTAGAAGAATTGTTGAGGCAGATCCGATTACAAATCCACCGCACTCCAAAGTCGTCAACCAGAAAACTGTCTAACTCACTGGTGCATGATGCAGACTTTTAAAAACCAAGCAATCTTTGGGTGCGTTTTCTCCGAAATTAGATAGAAATTTGTATTTGAACAGTTTCGTGGTGGATAGTTAAATCGTATACTCACGACAAAAATCAACGTCCAAAATCGATAGCCAGAATCATCGCATTTCCCTATAAAGGCTGGAGGTTGACCATTTCCAGTTACCTTGCACGGTATTTAACTTGAAACATTTATCTTTGAACTGACGTTAGCCTCGTTAGATCACAATCAATGTGTCAGGTCTAATGAATACCAGATTTTCCAAAAAACCGTTATTTGTAACTTGCGGCCAATGAACTGTTTCCAAATGAGAGATAATGGTGTGTCAGTAATTTGCCTTAGTCCCATTCGACTCACTGAGGATGGTAACTTTTCATAAGGGTTTCAAAAAGCCATTTAGTTCATACTCAATATAAAAATTCTATAAAAATCTAAAAAAACGGATTCATTTCAATCATCACAATACAACCGTTATTGAAGGTCATACCGTTTAGATGTGACTTCATGGGCCTGTAAAAGTCTCTCGCGAATGAATGATTTTCTGATCGTTTGGTTCGAAAACATTCAATCTGTATGCGTGAGTATTGACTCCGCTTGTCCGTTGAATTCATGTGCTTGCGTGCCACATTGAGGTTATGCTTCTGGCAGTGAAAATAATGTCGTTGCATGAATAACGCGCCTGCACTACAATCCAACTCCCCTCACCTACGGTCATCTCACAAACATGCAGTAGATTTCTTCCAGTTGTTGTTATTCATCAAGAAACGTTTAATGATAGCTCATTTTATTTCCATTGATGAGTCTTCTCAGGTCCACTAATCTCAACTAACTTTGCTTTCTACCGGTTTACAGTCGGATGATTTTTCACGTGACACATGCTCCGGCAAATGTTGCTCATTTCGTTTCCACATGGGCGCATCTGGTCACCGATCAATGAGCAGTGACTTTAAGTAATCGATGCAACATGAAATCCGAACATGCAAAAAGGATTTTGAAATGCGCCAAAACAGCTGAACGAATTTTTAATTCTTAGATAAATTCGTCTTGCGGGATAAACGTGTGCCACTCCGCACTGACAAGCATTGAAAGCAATATGCAGCTTTTTTATCCATGATACAAATCTTCAGCAATCAACTGGGATTCGAACCCGGGGTTCGAAGGGTTGGTAATCTGACGAACTGACTGAGTGGGCTGTCTGGATTGAATCTAAACACGTTGTTAACTGAGACCGCAACATGATATTTTGTCAGTCATTGAAATCACCTCAATGTATTGGACAGTGATTCAGTTACAGGTGCACGATTGCTTAAATAAATAACAACATGATGACAGTGCGCACTCAGTTTTGCTTTCATGTATTCAACAACTATGGAAGCGCAGAAGACAAAAGTTGGAATGGGACAGGGACAAATAATCGAATGTGCCGACCTTTCGACTATTTAAATGGTAGGATACACGGGTATAAAAAGGGAAATTTACCGGCAGCCTAGTACACTTCAAAGCTCCACAGGGCTCCATCCAGCACCACGTTATCTGGCGGAGTACAGTCAACGAATTACTCATTCCATATTAATAAAATGGATAGATATACTTCTTCCGGGACTAAGTAGTTTAGTGCGGTCGGACAAACCGATTTGATTGTAAGTGTTGCAAGAATTGAATGTTTTTGTGATAATGAAAAAAAAACTAAGCTAAAGTGTGGGATTCTGCTGTCAAATGAGATTGTTTTATTGGATCTGTGAACGACTGCCAAAGTGATCCACGCGGTGGTACTCACCCCTGATGCTTCTGGGAAGCCTCCTCATCTTTTCCATTTGATTATAGAAAGAATCACCTTCATTAATAGTTTCTTTTTAACATTTTGCAGCAAGATGTCGATGTATTTGCACGGTCCCCCCCCCAGGGGACAAAGACCACCTAACGGCAGGAGGCCCCTGCAACTTTTCAAGTGATTCCCGTTTCAATCGCCTTCCTATAGATTCTGGGATGCGACAAAGCATCATTTATGTCTAATTCGTCTTGCCCCTCAATAACTCACCAAATGTTTAAGAAAATACCGTAAGTCATTTTTTTACTTGTGAAGAGGATTGAAATGTCAGTATCTATCTCCCAATCTGTCCGGACTCGCGAGCATTCTATTACAGTTACTTTTCTGTTCCCATCGGAGTTTTTTACCACCACGTGGGCTGCTGAACCGTTCCGGATTCACCAATGGAATCCCACATCTTAATTTATTTGGGCTCATCGTACGAAAACACCTTGATTCCTGTGAAATGTTGGTCGGACAGCATTCACCCCCTCTCGAAACCAAGCTCAGTAAACGTCTATCAAATTTAGCTACACAGCTGCGTACCGTTTGTTTGTCGTTCCCTATTTCGGGTGTTTGATTCGCCAGATTTTACTAAATGCTGATCTTACGGGGTACTCAAGTGAGGAAACGTTTTCCTTCAAGTCAAAACGAGTCAACAACAGCTTTGTTGAAAATCCGGTAGAACTTTTCGAGCACTAACGAATTGTTGACTTATTGTTTATAATTAGTTTTTCCGCCTAACATCGCATCCGATGGTGAAACACCTCTTTTGGGAAAACTGCGGAAATGCTTCTTTTTTCAAATGGGACGAATAGTTCAACTACTTGACCAGATTAAGTCAGGCTTAACACCTTAATCAATGAAGTTCTCGGAGAAACAGTATACCACATATGGAGTGGTTTTCTAGAGTGCACAACGTGAGCAAGAAAGGATTGTGACAGGAATAATTTTAAGGTGAAGAGCACACTAATTTCTGAATTTCAATGTGATCAGACAAATACTTAATTAAGGTTAACTGCTATGATTTACTGCAATACTCGTTTGAAGTTTAGGAAATGGTGGTGTGTTTGAATGAATTTGTATCCTCACTGGTTATTGAAATCTGCTTAGATACATTCAAACCAATCATTGCGTTTTTTTCTCTCTCCCACACAGTTTATCTGTGAATGTTGTGTGAGGTTATTTTAAACTTGTTTGGCCTACCTCATCCATAAAGTGTTATATAATCGCTTACTGAACCATTGATCGATCACTAGCTTATCAGACCAGTTGACCGAACGATGCAACCGATAAACAGACTTACGCGATGTGGTAACATTAATTTGACTGAATCAGGGTGGTAGCAATGTAAACAATGAGTCATTATTCACACCGGAAACTACGAGAGATGGATCAGTGCAAAGCATAGCCGCATACAAGGTTGATACTCACATTGTTACAATGAAATGCATCTAAACCCACGTAATCCAGCGTACAATAGTTGCGGCCAAACATAAATTCTGTTTTGATCATTCCGCATTATTTAACTTCTGACGGCTCTCATCAAGGTGGTAATGTCTGGGACGTCCAGAAATTCCAAGCGTTTCAGCTTCCGTTTCATTCCCTAGATATCTGTCGAAATACATCCTAATTACGCAAAAGTAATCGTTTATGTTATGAAGCATCATAACCTGTAATAAAAAGATAATTTAAAAAAAATAATAGTGTTCCTACTGGGAATCGAACTGAGAGCCCTTGGATGAGCAGTTGAAACCTCTGCAGTTAAGCTGCACAGTCCATGTCATGAAATATAATGTATTACTGATGGGCCAAAACAAACATGAACCAACTGTGTTTACAGTGCTTTTGTCGGCCTTCTTTCATTAACCTTGTTGAACGAAACATATCACTACCATCTTTCTTCATTTGGGCGTACAACGATGCCGTAGACCCGACACCTGATTTGTTCCGTGCAACAAGTACCACCTTATCCACATACGAACCTTCACGTGGTCTCCAATGAAACTCACCAACAAATCGCTGACCTGAACAGCGAACCTTCATATTAGGAGCTGAAACTCTTTCATTTGTGCCACAATCAATCACAAAAACCAGCGAGCTTGGTTATGCGAACCGGTTACCCTATTCTTCACTTCCATGTGAATTCACATAAATCTGCATGCTGTTATTCTTACTTAGGTCTCAGTCCTGGGAAGTTCAATCATTATCCCTATTCAGATACATACTGAGTATGAATAATAATTTGTGTGGAATCCAACAGAACGACGTAACACAGATGATGGGATCTGAGAATTTAAATTCAAGTAAGGGTGAGCATTTCTGTTCAGGTCGGGAACGGGAGGCAGAGTGCTGAGGACCTCATGCAACCTCATGTGAAAGTGTGCTGCGAGATTCACAATGCGCATATGTGCATCTCTGAGTAGAAAAATGCGTATTGAGTAGTTTTGTCTGTATACTATAGATAGAGCGTATCAGAACCTTAGGTAATATCCTTGATGGATGATCCAATTTAGGAATTGTACGAGGCAACTATGGTCCCAGAGGAGAATATGATGAATTTTATGATTTCTTTCAGTGGAGTGATTGAAAATATTACCACATTCTATTATGACCTTGATGATTTGAAAGCAAATGATGAGTTGTCGCATATTTTCGCGAATGAGGGAATTTAAATAGCATTACCTCACATAAGTATGAAATTCGTTTGTAAGTTTTATTATTACGTCTACAACTACTCACGTGTTAGTTGAATTTTCATTTTTTCAGTGATTTTTACAATAAATAATAACAATTGTTAATCAAGACGAAAATATTTTGAGTTAAATTTTGAGGAAATTAAAATATATCAGACAGTTTCATTAAGGTGGTTTATAAATAAGCTTATCGATCAGAAATTTGTATAAAGAGCAAACAAATATAAAATTAGGTATTGGAATTCACAACAGTTAATTATGTAAATTTTAGTTGTCGCACACAGAATTTTATGATCGTATCAAGATAGGGAGGGTAGATGGTGTGAAGTCTACCAAGCCATTAGACAAAGGAAGACCGACAGCATGATCTTATGTGTCTTTTGTCTGAATGAACAGCAAATAAATAAAGCCTGCTTTTCGTAATTCGTCTTCATTTAATCTCAAAAAACATTTGCGATGAATGGCTGTACACATAATACAATAAAGTTATTAATTCAAGAGTATCAAGTTTCTCCAAGATGGTAATGAACCTATGTTTCAAGGTTACTGCAAATCGTTTACCCTTCGTTCAAGCCATAAAATGTGAACAGCTCCACGTGGATCACCCTCATCTTTTTCAGCTTATGTCAAACAGTCCATTTACCGTTTTAACTTAAATTTATATTTATGCTGGATTTTTACTCCCTTTCTGGGTCATAGTTCTAACGGATTGTGTGGAGAAATCCGTCAGTAAAGCAGGTGTTTTAGTGAAGAGTGCCCTTTTGTAATTATTTGCCGATGATGATTTATCATACGATGAAGTCATCCAATTATTTGAACTGAACTCAAAAGTTTACGCATAATAGCCATGTTTCCTTGATTTTCGTAGATGAGTTGATTGTAAAAATTTCCGATCATCACACAACTTCTTGTATCAGGCTTGTGAAAGGAATTATTGTCGACAACAACCACCCATTCATTACGTGCTGAATCCAACGTGATACCGCCCCCATCCGAGTACACGATCTAACATCGGACGTATATCATTATCGACAGTTGTTCGTACTCCATCTTGTAAGTACACTCACAAACAATGCGTGATGAACGAGGGAATTACGCCTTATCCTTGAGCTATACATTAATTTAATGATCTCGGTGATGTTTTACTTCCGTGAAATGATTTCAGCATGAAATCTGGTGTGGATAGCATTTTCGACTGAAGTGTAAGCTTCCGATCTTGCAAATGGTACTCAATTACCTTCTCGCATGAATCCCGACAGAAATTCCCCAGTTCCCTAACTCGGTAGAATCCGTATAAACTGACAAAGCGTTTCTTCTGAATTTCTCAGTAACCTTGGACGTTAAGTGTTTTAATTGTATTATTTCCTCCTTTTGATTGGATGTGTAATTTTTAATGAAATGCAGACTCCTGCTCATGCGAAATTGTGCACAAATACAATGTAATAGAATCAGGACGCTACAACGCGCCATACTTATTTAGTCAATCTCATGCTATGTCGCACCCCTGAGAAGCCTCATTTTCCAATATCATCCACCTTTTCGAAAACCCAAACCAACTGTATGCGTAATATTGTAGTTTCTCGCTGTGCAATGTCGCACCCTTCAATATGTCGCAGTTCCTGATACCTACTCACTTGGCCGTTCACCGATATTCGGGACGACCATTGACCATCCATCCTGAAATGTCGCGCTCAACCAATGGCGTTTTACCTAGTGTGACTCGTTCATGGCACTGTTCACTGTTCGGATAATCCTTGCGGGGAAGTCAGATCGATGTAAGTGATCGGAGATAGTGTCATTTGACGTCAAAATGTGCAAGTGCCTATCAATCAGAGAGAAGCAGAATGTGTTTGAAATGCTGAAACAGCCAGGTGCAACTCAGAGCTCCGTAGCCAAGTCACTTGGAATTTCACGAAAAACTGTCTACAATGTTATATCCCATCGAACAACCATCGGAGAATTTTTGAACGCTGGAGCATGCCATTTGAAAACCAACGAAAAGTTCAAGGCAGTGAATGAGGCAACTTTGGCTTGGTTTACTGCTATGAGGGTAAGGCACGGAGAGTTTCCAATGGTAAAGAGCATCGTAAGTAAGAAGGCAATCCAGCTAGCACTAAGATTGCATCAGAGTGACCTCAAGATTTCCAAAGGTTGGGTTCACTCTTTGTCAGACAGATATGGTATTCAATCGTACAAAGTAAGAAACAAGCAACTCGTGTGCATCACTTTATAGGTCTGTGGAGAAAGTTTAGCGCTACCGAGTGATGCAATGGACGAGCTTCGAGTGGGGTCCCCGCAGTTGATACATGGATATACTGACTGTGATATTTTCACTGTAGATGAAACAGCTTTGTTTTACAGGCAGCTCCTATAAAGAACATTAAGTCTGAGAGGAACGACAGTTTCTGGGTCCAAGAAATCCAAATAGAGGGTCACGTTACTGCTTTGTGGGAGCATGACTGGAGAAAATTTACCACCGTTGATGATTGGAAAGTTTCAAACTCCACAATAGATAGAAAATGTCTTCTTTGCGGTTATAATTCTTCAAAGAACTCATGGATGCCTTCTGCGTTATTTCACATTTGGTTATCCGATGTCAACCGTAAAATGGTTTCTCAAAGGCGCTCTATTTTACTGCTCATGGACAACGCCCCTTGGCATAACCAAGCCGCAGTATTCTCCTATGTCAATTTGGTACGGCTGCCTCTGTACTGTTCTTCAATGGATCAGGGTGTGATTTGGTCTTTAAAATGTACACTTCGGAAACATTTGCGGGGATGTATTTTGTCTTTGATCGAAAATGAGCAAGTTATCATGAAAGCCGAGGTGGATGTTCTCATGGACATGCGTCTAGTCAAGAAAGCTGGGTTCAAACCCACTTTGATCCAGTCGGTGATGCAGCCACCAAAGGATAAATGCGATTTGATCGAGGACTTTACTCATTATGTGTCTACTGATGACCGTCTTTTTGAAGAAGAAATCGTCTATTTGGAATTTATGATGGAGAAATGGGTTACTCAAAATTATTGGATCAAGTCTCTTTTTAAGTCATCAGATGAATTCGTTTCGAATCAAGCTAAGAATCGCAAAGAAGATGAATATGAAGCAGTGAGTGCACCGGAAGCTATCTCAATGAGAGAGGCACAGACCTTATTGGATCAATTGAAACTGTTTGCCTTGGCTAATGCTCGGAGTTGGGGTCGATCATTGGAGTGTACAATTTATTTAAACAGCGCGTTTGTTGATTTCCAAAGGAGAGCCAAGCTGAGACAAACGAAGATTTATGATTTTTCTAAAAATACATATTTGTAATCTGCAAATTTATTTTTGCAATTCTGTGGGGGCACGCGAATGTGGTCACTTTTGCTACAGTGGTCACCAGAGCCACAGTCATTCGGTCTATCGATGCGCTCTGTCGCAATAACGTGCAAACCGGTGGATGATAATCGCGATTGACTGGTAAGCGGGTGAGTGGAGTGAGATGTCACATCCGAGCGATCGATAAACGCCGTTGTGCGGACTCACCTGTGTGAATGAATGAACGATACTTTCACTTATCCTAGATCACCGATGAAATTAAACAGGTCACTTGCCAAAGGTCATCGTAACCCGGGTCAAAGGATACTTCTTTCCCTCTCTCTCTCTCTCTCTGTCTCTCTCTCTCTCTGTCTCCCTCTCTCTCTCTCTCTATATATATATATATATATGAATCACGTTATGGCATCACGTGTTGAACTTAGTCGGACCAACAACGGTCATGACGAATGCATCAATCGCTTTGAACAAACACTGGTAACAAAAAACGCGAACGAACGTGTAAATGTCTACAGACGCTGATGGAACACATTTTCACTAGAAAATCATGCATAAATTGCATAGCGACCAATCAGTTTGAATATGAGAAAGAAGTCAATGTTCTGAGTATACCCCGTAACAGATATTTCCCTCATTTTGGATGTTATTTCCTTCTCAGTGTATTCGAACTGGTTCACCTTTGTTGTCCTTGAATGGGTGTGATGATTATAGCTAAAACAGTTGTATATTACGGTGGACGTCATATGATCAATTCTGTGGTTAGGCTAACATTGCAGAGGAATGGAGGAATATCTGGAGTTAATATGGGATAATTGAGTCAGAAAAAGTTCCCTTGAAGAAAGGAAGGTTATTTCGGGATAACTAGACACTTAGAACTGAAAAAGGGCTGAATACCGCATGCAGTATACCGATATTAAGCTGATTGCATCATAAAATGTTTATATTTCTTCGATACATAAAGAACACGCAGGATGGTAGGTATAAATTCTGTTATAAATATACAATGCATTATTATAAACATGGAAACGAACAACAAAATTAACGAACTTTTCATTGATCCGATTTATTTTTCCATAAAACTCCCAATCGATTTTCCATTCTGCTTAATACCATCTACTACTGGCTAACATGCTATGTAACATTTCCTGGAACTTACCCGCTTTTTCGAATTCCCGAGGGGTGTGACACAGCAGGAGATTGATTGCATTACCACACCAGTCAATGTTGATAATTTATGGATGAACTGTGTCAAAGAGAATATGATTTGTACTGCAGATGAAATTTTACTTTAAACTCCCAGATATGTCGAATTTACGGATGAAGCAGCAGCAAGACAAATCACTTCACGATCCAAGTGAACCATAAAAGACTAGGCGGTTTACACAGACATGAACACAGTTTTCCATAATGGAATGTATTTGGTCCATGCACAGAATAAGAACTTGAGGAGAGATCAAAGTCAGTTCAACTGGAAAAGGTAAGAAATATTCGGGGATGCAGGTGATACCAATTCAATAATTTAAGGAGACGAAAATGAAGAAGAGGACAGGTGGAAGCTAAGTAGAACTGTTGTAAATATGAAAGTGCATTTTTCTCTCCAAGTAACCGACTTCTTGGGTTGTTTCACTTATAACAATCATCTAGAAGTTGAGGTGAATGATTCCAAATTCAGTAAAGTAGATTACACATATTTTTTGTTCCAACGCTTCTTTACAAACAATATTAATTCACTGTCACAAGAGCCACGAGAAGTGGCCTGTGTTTACCACCTAATGATTACGGAATGCAGTCATATATAAGTAAGAAAAATAACTTGGTAGATAACCATTGGATAATACTGATACAATGCTGAGTAACAGTTTGGTGAACAAAATTGTTTACTGTTTGATTTCGAACTGACATCCACGAACACTTCAGCAATCACTTTAATTACTTGTAAAGAAAGAATACACTGTCTTTATATGCAACTGAAATCTCCGTGGTGACCGACAAAGATCACTGAACAACTGTTTCGTTCTACCCGAACTCGAACCGTGAACCTTCTGGTCAGGAGTTCAAACCCCTCCCCCTCAGCTAAACAATAGAAGGCCAACATCTTGAACAAATTAATCATTCAGTTTGGAATATCATGTGTGATTTGGCTTATTTGAATATTTACAGACACCCGTCATTGTTGTGGGTTCTTATCCCAGGCAGGGAAACAAACAGTACAAACTGCTACAATGGTCAAACAGTATGAAACAACTGTCGGTCATTGCAGATCATATTTCGGTTGCAAATTTAAGTGCATTTTACTGACAGGGAATTGACGATCGCTGATGATCTCGCTCCCATGATCTTCAGTACTATCTAGTGCATGTGATCAGTGGAATGCACTAAGCCGAACGCTAACTACTACTACGATGATGTTCAAAAATACCTTTTGGTTAATGATTTAGTGAGTTGAGGTTTTTCAGTTTTCACATAATATCCATACCGATTTATTTAAAAGATGCCAACAGGCTAACTGTGCTCATTTTTGGCTGTCCCAATGACTGATCCACTGAGGGACTAAATAATCAAAGGTTTACTGAACAAATATTTTAAAACTAACTGACCTTTTGAATAATGGAATAATTAAAATGTCACCAATCCACCTAAATTGCGTGAAGTTATTTATGAACGATTACAAATATTGCACTCATCATTCAGTAAATGAGATCAAAATTATGTCGTGAAAAGATTCACCGCTATATACAGAATTGGATAGATTTGAGTAAACAACGATTTCTATTAGCCGGATATGGATGTGAACTCGAGGATCAATTCACACCTTTGGTATGACCATTTTCTGAACAGAATAAAACGATTCGTGAGGGCGAATTTACTCAACAAGATGAATGAGAGCAAAAGAAAACTGGATATATATTTTCGGCACCATTACTCCAACTTAATCGAATAGCCTGAAATTTTATGGTTTCCAATTAGTCGTCCAATAACGCATAGCGACCGAACACTCCTTCCGTTTTTATTGATGTTTTCTGTTTCGGATGAATGAATGAATCAATATTATTGGTGGAAAAACGGTTTATCAAGTGCAATATCAAAACAATACAGGCAACATTAACCACACGTTTATTAGGGTGGGGTCGTCGCTGTTTTGTTTTGAATAATAGCCACAGACAGCGAGCTATATCCGATGAACTTCTGGTGTTTGGTACCACCCAACCTAGTGCGTTCAGCCTATAAACCACAGTCTATTTTGCATACACCTACTACCACACCCAACACACGCACAGGTCAAACCAAGTATTGTACTGAACTATTTCTAACCCGAATTTGGCCGGCGTTTGTAGTTTGTATTTGCAAGTGTAACTGGAGGATTTTTGGAACTTTTTAGATCTGCGGTTTCCTTAACTAAACCACTGTTTGGCGTAACGCAGCCGGCCAATGTTACAAAAATGTGATACACTTGTGAACTACCACCAGTATCACTCATAAACTATCAGGATTTTTCCCAAGTTTAGAAACATCAGTCCTGTGAAGTCGATTATCCCTCAGACACATGAAAACTGAATCAAATGATGCAGATATGATCAGCGCGTCTGAATGAGAGTACACTTGTCCAGTCTTTGGAGTTCGATATACTCCCCCCTCCCTCTCTCATACACTCGTTAAATGATGTCTCTCAGTATTTGAAAGGCTACAAACATATCTGTGTTTAATAACCCTTCGTGTTCGGTTCCCTGATTTACAAATTAATCTCATGCTTTGACCTCATTGATATTTCTTGTTTTTAGAAGATCTATTGACATAAATATGTCATCCAAAGTAGACTTTCTGAACGGACAAATTCTGACATATCAAAAGACAAACAGTGATCCCTAGTTTAAAATGTTAAAACAACAGTCAAAACGAGGTTGTTGTTGTCGGTGGTGGTGGTAGCGTATGAAAAGTTTATTCTTCTGTTGTTAGTAGTTGATTTAAACATTTGGCACATTGAAATGGCACCAGAATCTGATTTAAACAGGCTGTGTAGTAGGGATTTCAACACTTTTGTCATCAACCTCATATCGATCCAAGTTGACAGCGTTGTTGATCAATCGGCTTTGGATAACAAATAAGTTGAGAATTAACAAAAAGGAATAACTTACTACCAGCATTTGAAGTAGATATCGATTACCGCACTTACATTCTCTTATCTTCTACAAGACAGACGTTATTCAAAACTGACAAACGCCCGATCAATGAGATACCCTGAAGGGGCTCAGCATGTGTAAAATAATTTGTTTAACTAAAAATACAGTGGTTTGTAATGATGAGTGAGATAGAAATTGTTCAAACGGCGTTGATTGCACCATAGATTATTGTGAATTCTTCACCCATCTTTTACGCTGTCTTTTCCGCTAATTTAGTTCCACCGAGGTCAGATACATTATCGTATTATATAAGAGTAAAAAAGGATATCCGTTCCATACGCGATTTGTAACCGAAACAAACAAAAGCGAAGCAGATGAACACTGTGCTTAAATCTGGGAGAATGCCTGCAAAGGTTATGTAACCCTGTTTCTCGAAATGGTTCATTTTGCGCTACATATTTGCAGACATTGTTTACTTGGAGCATTCGTTCGTGTACTTTTCTTTTCTTCCATAGATTCCACCAGAATCATCGATATCCTGATGTTGCTTCTTGAGTTAGGTCTTCAATCTTTTTTTAAGTCAGTACCACATCCGGTGGAGTTTTTCACTTCAAACAGTGTTTGAATTCACTGCCACACCTTTGCTTGCTAAGCATTTCACTTTTATATACTCTCAAGCGTAATTAGGCCAAAATTCCGGTGACTTCAAAGGAACAGTATATGTTCCCTTAACTAACTGGTTGTTGTTCCTGGCATGTGCCAGATTATCCAAAATCACGGGACCTTAGAGACAGAGACCAGATGGCTTCCACTGGAAGTAAGGTAGCATCTCATCTCGAAATTAATACCAGATAAGATCACGCTATAAATTTACACCTAGCCGATGTATGTAGTGACTTGTGATGATGCAACGATTAGCAGTTCGCATCTGAAATCACTTGTGTTCAATTCCTACTAAGCGTTTATCCTGAACAAATGAGACCAATATGTCACTGTACGTGGACGCGAGAATGGAAAGCCAAGACGACACATCCCGTGTAGATTGGAGATAAGCAATTTTGATAATTCTCTTTAGACATAACGAATCGTGATACATCTTATCTCTCTAATCCATAATCACAACATAGTGGATAGTCCAGGATCTTGTAGTGAAGTGAGTAGCTGGGATCGAACAATTCAATTAAAACATTAGCATAATGGAGATAAACCATCGGGAATACTTTTTGGGAGGTTCAATCTATTCCACATAGTTTAACTGACATCATCTCGTAAATTGTATTATGGACAGTTAAGTTCCCTGGATGCTTTTGTTAGTGGTACAACTGTTTGTGTGATCGTCGGCAAAGCCTCAAAGTAGCTGTACCGTCCTTGTTCGGACTTACCGCCGGGACTCAACACAGACGAGCCTTCTGGTCGTGAGGTAAAACTCCCACATTTGAATTGCATGGTCAAGTGCATTCTAGCTCATGTGTAGACATCACTTTATGCCTGGCTAATAAAGGAATTCGCATAGTGTGAAGGCGATGCTAACAAACAACCGAGAGTGGTGCCCAATTCCTGTGAAATGAAATAGGCTGATTGGATTTTACGACATTTCCTTCAGCAACGGACTGTTGTTTTGATTCGGTGAAACAGTTGATATCCTAAGGTGTGCAATGTGTTTTACATACTAAAGAAATCAGTACAAATACTGCCTTGAAGTCAACTAGTTAATTCAGATAAATAAAATACGAATTCATGAGGTGAGATTACTCTCATGAAACACCTTTAAAAGAACAAAGAAGAACTACAATAAACTGTGAATATCTGTACTTCTATAATCTCTTATGTACAATATACTAGTCAAAAATTCTTATTTCCCATTGTCCTACAGTTTCTCTAACTCCACATTCTCAATAAATTCTCCTTATCGATTTTAAGAACTTCTCGCAGAAACCAGTATTATCACGTTAGGCTTGATGAACCTCATTCACTTCACATGGATTTCACAATGGTTGCGTGTGAAACAGGGAACGTGTGAATGATGGACAGAGTTTCATCCACAAGTTTGACACTACTCATCAATGGATCCAGTTGTACTTTTCTGATTTTGATGTTAGCACGTGCGCATGTATCCATACACACACACATACACACATATATATGTATATATATATATATATGCACGACCATTTCCCCCGATCTTTTTCTGCCTTTCTATATTGATCATTATTTGCCTATGTTACCCGGAAGGGAGGGACAGGTGGGGGGGGGATGATAATATGGGAACATTTTCAACAATGTCTTTCATCTCCAGTGGCTTAGGTCAAAGCAGATGGCATTGCTGTTTCCGAAAATGAGAGGCAAAAGTCAGTTACATTGCCTCTTGTTTTGATTTAGTGTGTATACTGGACATGGGCAGAAAATTGGTAAACTATTTATTTTCACATGTGTCAGCAAATTATTCTAAAGCTGCACATCTCATTGTAGGCTAGGTAACTACTGGACATACTCGATTTCAGCAAGGGCATAAACTATGAT
>UZAN01041958.1:0-13600 GCA_900618425.1 Echinostoma caproni
CCTGAAACTGTAACGCGCCGCTCCAGGGTAGGCGCCATCGTGTAGACCTGGATCACCACAGGCAGCAAACGTCCATGGCAAGCGTTTCCATTGTGCGAGCGAGTGTTGCCTGAGCCCCAACTTGCATAAGTGTTTGAACGCTGGAAGTCCTTAACTTCATCTGCTACCAGGTGGTGAGTACTTTTTTCGGAATAACCTGATCGGAGGCTTATTTCTTTTGCATGAGAACAAGGATATGATTTCTGCCGTTGTCTTAAGCAACACACTGTTGGAGACTCGAACTAATAAGCGGTAAATCGAGAATAGGAAGTTAAATAATTGAGGAACGGAAAGAGTGTGATCTTTTGGTGTGGTAACGTAGAAATCTGTGGAGCTGACCGCCAACACCTCGGTCAAAGAGCGCATAGTTCGTTAGAATGAAAAAATCTGAAATGCGCAATGTGTGTTCATAAGTTGTGTGGGCATGTTACTTCCCGGATGCCCTGGCTGAAGAAGTGGATAACCTCGAGGTCCCCATCTGTAATACAGCAGGACGGAACTCAGAGACCGCAATCGATTGGGAGGGCCGGTATCCGGTTCATCGGATTACACGCCCCTCGGACGAGGTCAAACATCCAAGGTGCCCAATACAACTGGATGACCCGTGTCACGACCAAAAAAGTTCGGGTGGTTCTTACACCTCTTCTTGGCTGATCTGGAATCCGGGTTTTTGGCCATCTCCCATAGGTGAACTGCCGGTGGTTCACCAACCCGGTTAAGACCCAGATTTTGGCATTTCGTTCTCTCACTTTGGTGGAAGAAGCACCTCCGCCACGAGAAGGCAGTGAGTAGGGCTTCGTCAACAGAGGCTATTTGAGACGCTTGGTTGCATAGGAGCATTTCGCGAGGTGTAAAGGAATGGTAACCAGCTGCAACCCGAGACACCCACCCCCGACCATACTGAGGGTTTCGATCAGATCACTCCACAAGGTTTATTAGTGATTCCTTTATAAGATAAGAATCAAGTAGCAGAAGTTATTTACAAATTTTGTATCAGTATTCACCTATATGTGTATATATACATATATATTTGAAGCACAAAATGTTTCACACATTGCGTAGTCCGAATACTTGACGCGCTCGAATGCAAACCGTGAGTATCTTTTAGCGTTTCACTTATTGAAATGTCTATATATGTCACAAGTTTGCCTCAATCTTTTCAACTGGAATTTCTCAGTTTGGTGAAATTTAACAACTTAACTTCCGTCATTTCCTTAAGAGTTATTCTTATCATAAAATTATTTTCCATTTAATGAAAAAAATATTTGATTGATCCATTAGAAGAACTCAAGGTAGCAACGAAGCCAGTCTGCGATACGCTTTATTGGGCTGACCGTTTTCAAAATAACGAACGGCGGATGTGGAGGGGGATAAAAGTTACGAAAACCTGCCCTCACACTTCGTCTTGAACTGATACAACTGTAAAAACGGATGTGCTTATACGTCTGTCAGTTTAGTGCTGAGTAAGTACAGCTGAACGAACAGAGATTACGAGACTCCTAGTTTAACGACGTGGTCATGAGAGGCCAAAACGTTTTAGCAACCCTCTCTAGGATCATCAATGATAGTTGAATACGATTGCCTAGATTGTCACCAAAGTTCACAATAGTGCAGTTTACAGTAAAACACCTGTTCTATACAACCTTCATATGCAATTCGTCACATCACATGTGTGCAATAAATCAAGACTGATCCAATTGAGACCTGAATGATATAAAATCGGTTAGATTCATTGTAAAACAGGTTCCTTGGCATTCTCCTTAGCTTTTCCTAAGAATTCAATCGATTGATATTGTTGGATAACGCGTACTGTCGTTCCCTTTAAATAACATTTACTTCATCGCTGAATGTGTTTTGCACCCAATGAATTGAGAGGGAAAAAACGCCTGAAATTTCACAAAATGCTCTTTAGGACACGGTAGGCCGTCAAGTTACCAATACGAGACTAAAAAGCTTCAATTCTTCAAAGTTCTGATTAGGCAGATACGATTCAATATGAAAGGCGTTTATGTTCCTGTTATGGCTTTCAACTGAGTGATTTGTGTCCATACATGCCTGTGGCTGAAGTGACTGATCGATCGATCGGTTGATCGATTGACTGACTGTTTGAATTTTGGCTTGACGATATTCGCATTTGCTGCGACGTGTGAGCCGGACTCTGTCTGCCTGCCTTGCTACACGCCGATCGTTCGTACTTGTTATCCGGTTTGTGTACTGGCTACATATTTGCTGTTTACAGTAAACTTACTGCTTCGTTCGTTGTGTGTTCATTTGCCTACTGAATTTGGGAAAAACATTTCGCGTCGCGGCCACTGAACCTGCAAAATGTTTGTTCTACCGTTTACGATTCATCAACTTCGGAATGACCCTGCTATCAAACCATACGATGTTGCTCGTAGATTACGTCGCATTTTCGCGTGCATCCAATCCTTCACTGAAACTTACAAATGAATTGTGTGTTGAATTACTAAGACTGTACCTCGGTACCGAAGGCAGGCTACTTTTGAACCGGATGAATTTGGATTACAAATCATTGAAGAATGTCATCGTTACATTGGACAGAAACTAGGGGAAATCTGCGAACGAGCAAATGGATCGTTTCGTATCTGAATTCGGGGTCACCGGAGGCCTTTTCAAAAAACCTGAAGATATACGTAGTGTTGAGTCCTACTGCTGCCGGACAAGTATTGCATCCCTTGAAACTTCATTGCCCTCCACTAATACACATGTCGTGCAGTCGATTGTACAGAAAACTGAACTTCTTAACATTTCCCAGTCACATACTCAAAACGTCTCGGTTGTACCTTTGGTTAGCAAACAACTCACAACAAAGTCGAATCTGACCAACCAGTCAGTGGAAAACCGAAAAAGTGCTGAAAGCGTATAGCGTGGCGGATTGTACGGTGAAAGCCGGATACTAGCAGACCTTTGCCGGACACCCCTTTTTACCTGCAATCTAAATGTACGTTCACATTTTTACTTCAGTACCAACACCATGTGACGTTTGTTTTGTACGATCGAAAAGTGCTGTATCCTTCCGCGAAGAGAATTTTCACTTTTAGCTTTCCCTCCATTTTGCGTTGGTTCTCGTGCCTTCGTGCTTTAACGCAAACGCTCGTTAGCCGGTACCGGTACGTTCTCTGTGCCACAGTATTTCCGTAAACGTCTACAACCACGAGTCTTCTGGTTTAACCAGCCGTAACTTGGTTGTATTGCGAGCTCGGGGTTCCCGTTCTGAATCGTGTCTCGGCCGGTCGTAATCGACCTTTCTTCAAACGTGTGCAATATTGATGCAAGTGACAGCGACGGTCGCATTTCACTTTTCATTGTGCAGGAAAATGTATACCAGAATTTTCCCCAATAATGATGTGGTGATTCAGAACTACGAGAAGATGACTACCCTGGAGCGACTCGTCACAGTTTTTGGACTCATACGATCAATCAAATTTGAATGCTGACGTCAATGACACGCGTACGGCTTCCGACTACACGCCACAGGCAAATCGTGCCAGCCAATCCAAGACAGTGCAGACAGAAGCAAGATTATGCAAGAAGTATTGCGATCCGTTTGGTGAAAGCCTAGACAACGAATAATCGTCTTTTGTACATAATATTTAATCGCCCTCATTTCTTCCAATAAACGAACTACGTACTACCATTCCAGTGGCATTTTCCTCGCGTCTCCTTCACCTGGGATATTGCGAGCTCATGCCTCTGCGGTCCAGTGCTTCCGTAATCCAGTGCGTGACAATTACTCCTTGGTTCGTGTCCGGTGATTCCTATCGCGTGGTTTGCATCCCGAATTCCATGCGTACTCCTACGACTACTACAATCATTACAAATGCACTGAAGATTTGTCACTTGGTTTGATTCCTGGCGCCAAAATATGTGCAAAACAAAACGCGCTGGTTGTGTTCATAGAGACCAAGAAAGCAGAGGAAACCCACACTGTGTGCCCGTTTCCAGATTCACATATTCCTGCCCTAAACTCGCACGAAATTCATCAGACAAGAAGGATAGGCGGTGGTGGCCAAGTGGTTGGGTCACCAACTAGTGACCTGGGTGTCCCGGGTTCAAACCACTCCACCGCCGTCCGTCTTCCCTATATCTTCATTTTCCCCAGGCAGCCTTTGTATGGCCTCAACCCTCTTCCTGAAAGTAGACTGTACATTTGTATATTCAATAAATAGAACCAGGAAGTAAAAAAGACATTTTTTTAAAGAAAGGATTCATCAGACTAAAAAGGAGAAAGATGAGTCTAGATTCGTTTCACCCTTGAAAATTGAAAACGCGAGCCCACGAAGAGTGACCAAAAAACGGGTTTATGAGTCGCTTCTCGGAATTTCGCCAACCAAACCTTACCCGTCTCAAATCAAAACTGATCATAGAAACATAGAAACATAAATCATTCCAGAACTGCACTTAGGAGGTTGGGAAAAGTGCAACATTCTTCTACTCGGATCCGAAAGACATTGTTTGAACTACGCAAGTAATCAGTATTTTATGATTTGTTCTTTTTCTCTGTGAAAAGACTAACCCTTGCTTAATTTGTGGGAGGAGGGGTGATATTATGGCTTACAACTGAGTGATTTGTGTCCATACATGCCTGTGGCTGAAGTGACTGATCGATCGATCGGTTGATCGATTGACTGACTGTTTGAATTTTGGCTTGACGATATTCGCATTTGCTGCGACGTGTGAGCCGGACTCTGTCTGCCTGCCTTGCTACACGCCGATCGTTCGTACTTGTTATCCGGTTTGTGTACTGGCTACATATTTGCTGTTTACAATAAACTTACTGCTTCGTTCGTTGTGTTCATTTGTCTACTAAATTTGGGACACAACAGTTCCAAATACTGAGTGCGAATCAATGTTGTGCAATTTGATGCAAGTTGATTATCTTATGACGACTAAAAGTTATCGGCTGATTACTGGAGGGCTTCCGTGAAATAAACTTTGCCAATGGAACAGACAGATTGATGGTCGCAAAATACAATTGACTATGCGAATGTTTGCTTTTGAAAACTTATTCCTCGGACGTATATTGTTGCCTAATATGAATAACATATACAACTTGTTGTTCAAATGTGTTTCCCTTTCTGTAATGATCTATATGTATACGTAAAAACGTGTGGGATGAAAGTGGTTCATAGTTCAGAGGCGACCAGCATACCCAAGAGGTTAGATTTATGTTGAGCTGGTTCATTCAAACCCGTTCGACTTATCGTGCTTAAGGACTAGACACTGAGTTTAACAGAAATTAGTAACGTTTTGAGGTTATTTACTTTGCATCACATGTATCTTGACCACTCAACTTCTCATTTGTTTGTTAAGATTTTCGCTACTTGAGAGCAGTGTAAAGTTTATCAGTGGTTTATTCGTTTTCAAACAACATACCCCATTCCTTTTTTCCGGCAATTCTTTTCTTACTTTGCAGATTGCACACAAAAGTGCATGTAATACACATCAATATAAAACTCAATAAACGGTGGACTCGGAATGAAATTTTAATTATTATGTGATAATGCGTTGTGGAATGAGAAAGAACAGGTTATATTCTCTTGGATTCGGGGAAAAAATGTGCAGTCAAGCACCCTAACCAATGCTCTGTATCATTGGAATATATGCCCGAATATATACTTGTTTTCAGTGTTTTGTCGAACGGGTATAGACTTTCTATAGTCAACAAAAGATCGGATGAGTTAGCTAGATTAGCATGAGGTTATTTAACTGCGACAATCATCGTGCATGTTGTGTGTGTGTGTGCGCATTTGTGAAGGAGTATTTGCGGAGCAGGACGAGGTCACCAGATTGTAGATGGACTAATTTAAAATGCCTAAAGCTCTCCTAAACTTTTTCTTAATAAATAAAGGGGATTGAAACGTAATCTCCTCAACGTGTGGAAACTCGAAGCGTGACCTGTTTGGATAATCCCTCTCTGGTTGTGTATAGCTTATGAAAAGCCCCAATAACATATATTCGGCATTGCAGCGAATGTCGTCTCTTGGGTATTTTTCAATCCCTGATTGAACCGGTTAAGATGATGCTGTTAAATGTGATCACATTGACACTTCACCACTTGCTCCGTACAGAATGCTTACAAGGAGGCAATCGAGTGAGGAATGCAAAACGTGGTTGCACTGGTGGAAAGTATGTTTTTACTTCAAAAAAAAAACAAACACAGAAACGACTTGAGCTGGATAAGCCGTCTAATCCATATTTTTGCAGACGTATCTCAGTCAAATAAATTGAACAGTTTAACGTGCTTTAGAATCACTGTTTCTCGTACTGGCACAGATGGAGAAAGAATCGTGGTTGTAAGAATGCATGATTCGGACTGACCATAAACAAAAAAGGTTTTCTCTCGTTTGAGTTTATCTTCAGGCGAGACTGGCAGGCAAAGCTTCATGAATAGATTGGTTCACCGGCGAATAGAGTTTTCTCTCTGGAATATCGAGACAAAATGTTGTTGATCAATGTGTAGCTTACACACTGGTGAAGTTTTACTGTATACTGAATGCTGCTGTATGATGAGCAATTTTGATTCCATTAGGAGAATAGAACTAAGAATGTAACGTTATATAGCAGTCCCGTTCACACAGAATTAATCAAACTTCCTCGACACAATATGTTGAACATTGTTTGTTTGTTCACGAATGATAAAAGGCATTACAGATTGTTCAGTAGTAAAGCTCCGCATCACTAAGCTGCAGATTTCTACACATGAAGGAGCAAGCATCTTATGGAAATTAATTTTTAAAGCTTGATTCGTAGAATCAACAGGATGAGCAGGAGATATGTATTTTGATTTAGTTGCCGTATATAAAAGCTCCTAAATTATATTGATGAAGTCTAGGATAAGATATAGTACGCAATAACTGCATGTTTATTCATAAAAGAAAACGAGCTAAATGACCAGTACATCCCAGAAATACTTTAAGGAGACCAACAATTTCTTCTGAAAATATATGTGCATACTTAGATGGAATACGCTTTTTAACGGACAATTGCACATCAGAGAATAGTAAATTTTAGTGTACTGTTTATTTGTCCCATAGTTGATACTAGACGAAATCTGATGCTTGAGGTGGGTTGTTCATACACAAGCTTTGGTTGACGGCAGAGGAATAGTTTTTGGGATGTAGTGAAATCGGTTTAACTCTGGTTCACACACAACAGCACATCAAACTAAATAGTCAACAAAACTACTCGTACAGGGGGTGTCTCTTTATGTTGCGCGCGGTATGATTCTTTTCAACTAGGTTCGAAACGACTACGCTGGTGAATAACATAAATTATAGTGTTTATCCAAAAACGGTGATTTTCGTGAATAAAGTGGGAAAATAATGGACCATGAAATATGTGTACATATATATATATATATATATATATATATATATACAATACACTATACTATATGCAGTTCCTTGGAAATAAGATAGTTAGCATACACAGAATGAGACCGTATTGGCGGGCGTTGTGATCGAAACCAAAGGGCATATGGACCGAATTTATTTACAGTATAATTCTTGGATGATCTCATCAGCAGCAGTGGACAGCGTAACTCGTTTGATTTTGATATTCTACGTGGAGACAAAATGCGCAGTTATACAGAATACAGCGCATTTATCGATTTCCAACCGGGAGTCATCTACCATACACGAGTTATGATTTTTAAACTAATACATCTATGTGAACTATGCTATTTCTATCTATGTTGTGGAGACACCCGAATGTTTTTATCCAGGTCTGTGGTCATTTGGTTTCCCTGATAGGAGCGAGAACTCGGTTGTTCGATAGGCTATCAGTTAGGGTAGTTGCATGCTTGGGTGAGTGATAATCGCGATTGCCCTAGTTGGTAAGCGGGGAGTACGATTTCAGATCTCAAATCGATCGGTATCTGCTGTCGTTCTGGCGCGCCTGCACGTGCTAGTGTGCGGTTGATCGATAATCGCAGTTGCCCGTGCTATAACACTGACACTATTGGACAGGTTACTGGCCAAGAGTCATCGGAACAATCACAACCAGTGTCCTCTGAACTCCATGCTGCGTTTCAGCGATGTACTTCTACCTCGTGAATCAGCTAACCTCATGTGTTGATCAGTAACTAAGGTCATGCGGTACGGATTTGGACCAACGTTAGCCATAACGAATGTATTGACCGTTTTCAGCGTATAACGGCAATAACAGAAAACGGAGGGACGAATAGATATCCCAGACAGTGTGGTACATATATTTTACTAAAAATCATGAATGGATAGCATGGTGAACAACTAAGCCTTGGAACGTAGAAAGGAAATCAATCTGTGATGTGTTTGGCTCGTGTGCGTGACTGGATGTCCCTCGTGAGCGGATATGCCAGATAACCACAAGTGAACTGAGTCTAGCTGTGGGCTGGAACCGTCGACAGACAGAATGTTCTCCGTGGAAGGGGTTCGACTGAAAATCTGAAAGAGCGGGAAAAGCAGACATCATGCACCAAGTGGTCCAGTGAGACATGAACACGACTCACTCAAACGGAATGGCAAGTTTCTAAGGTCGTTACAAATACACCATGTATACCCAGTGACAGACGTTTCACTTGTTTTCGATTACAATTTTTTTAATCCGGGTTTTATCGATGGATAAAGCATTTGACATACCGTGTTCGAACACGGTATGCCTGAATCGTCAACCTAGCTCTAATTTAGTGACATCATTAGAGCCAAAATCGTTTGTGATAATGGTCGACGCCATGTTCTCAATCATGTGGTTACCACTACTTTGCCAATAAATGGGACAATATTATGGATCGGAATTCGGCAATTGGATTGGAAAGTTTCCCCAAGGCAAGACAAGTGGTTTTAGGATAAAAAGAGATCTTGAAACAAAATAGGCCGAATGCTGAGCGTGCTGTTCGATTGTTATGCAGAGAGTATTATGGAAAGTATAAATGTCTTCGAAAAATAAAGACTACCTGAAACTATATGGCTAAATGGCTTTAAATGGACATTCGGTTATTATAAGTAGTAGAAAAAGTAAAGGGAGAAACGTAGGGTTCATCATTTCTGTATATATTGGCCCAGATATTCCAATGGATGCTTCACAGTTCCTGAAAACTAATACTGCCAGCCAACTTGCTGTACCGTAATTTCTGGAATTCAGTCTTTTCTCAGTTACCCGCGGGATGCGTCCTATCAAGAAATTGAACGAAATTTCTTGACACGATCAATGACATGCCACCTCTAATCAATGATACCAGAATACGCTCAAAACACGCGGCTATAACTGTGTTGCATTCATAGATACCTGTTTCTGTTACCAAAAACGCACTACTGATTCATCTTTATCGTCAATATTGCATCAGCATGATCGTAATCATGAAAATTATCTTCATTGCACAGAAATGCATGCAAAACGCATCGGGGTAAAATACGAGTTTATTAGATTATTATTGCTAATGAGCTGTTTTGGACACAATCGGGGTTAACCTTTTTGGGTTGATCTGTGTTGAATCATTCGACAGTTTCACCATGGTCAGTTAATCATAACAGATATCTCGAGAGTAATGGCCTCTGAGTGATTTCCTGTGTTTAATGCACTAGTGAGCATTCATCGATGTTACAACTAGAAAAAGGATCACACGAACGACAAGCCTTGTTCCAGAATCGCTCAAATTGTAACAAAACGCTATAAGTGATTTGCCCCTACCTGTGATTTATGGAGAGATGTCAATTCTCCTCTGTGTGTGAGAGAGAAACTGGTCATGTGACACCGTGCGTGTGTAACATCCATATATCGTGTACCGATCAAATCACAGATTATCGTTGGGTAAACTGTACGAGAAGGTTACTACCACGTCAGAAGTAGAGAGAATCCGGTAAGGAAATGAATCAGATTGCATCAAAAGGAAGCAAAAACTTTCAATTAACAAAGGCAAAGAGGAGAGGAAGAAAGAAGATTTCGTTTTCAGTTATTCGCGAAAATGATTGTGCATGTAGAGAAGGAATTCGAACGTCATTTGACAGAACCAAATTGTGAACAGATAGTGCTGATTTTTCCAAAACAAAAGCTGTGATTGGCTGGTTCATTTTGCTCTGAAATGTTCCACAAACGTAGCTTTTAGCATAGGATATGGGAGGTTAGAATAAATACGAAGGCAGCAGCAACCTACCACTGTACGTCAGTATTTCGTAGGAATATATTACTCTTGCCGAAGGATGTCGAATATGGAAGAAACTTATTGCTCTTTGCAAAAGGTAATATGGATGAATGAATTATTGAATAATTGGTTAAGCTTTAGAACAAGATTACAACTGATTTGAAGCATGGAGCTAACAACAATTTACATTTCTGGTAAAAAATGATGTATAATAGAAAATTTTTTAAAGAGTTAAAATAAATTGTTCATTTTATTTTATTGCGCCCAAGGTAACAACCTATGGATTCCTCTAATTATTATAAATCAAAAATAGTTTTAAAACTGATCTTCAAAACGGAAGTTGTGTTGTATCAAATGGTTCTCCAGGAACATGAATAGCTGTGGAATTTAGATATAACTGAAGCGTTTGATGAAATAATTACCGCAAGAGTCAAAGAGGCTGTTCCAAATTTATGGAAAAAAGGAACCGGTTTCAATAATATGAGATGGTTTGATAGTTACAATACTTGTCATAACAGTTAGCCTACTTCCTATAAAAGTATCCAAAATAGAGCCAATTCAGAACACTTGATAACGCAGTTCAAACTACTAGGAAACTAATCCAACAAATAAATTTCATTTCAGTTAAATCGGAAAATCGCATAGTTCGCTTGGTCATTCTCGAGAGAAGGTGCATAAATATAGGTAAAGAATTGAGACATTGTTGTGTAAGATCAATGACTCTCCGAGAACAGAGAAATTATGATCAATGGGTTGACAGTCTCATTTGCAACTTGTATCACTTTTTATTCACATTTGCTATGTGAGAGTTAAATCATTCAAGAACGAGTGCGTTGCACGCAAAATGATCAGATTTTAACCGGTTCGCAGTAGATAATATTCCCAGTGAATTGCCGACTATGAAAAAAATGAAAGCTTTGCCTAGTTCATCGAGTGGGAATGATTTGTTCCACCGGAACATTGGCTTTTGAATTTATGTATAAATTCAAAAGCACTTCGACAGAATGGGTGCCCAGACAAATGCATTGAAAAGTACCTGAAAATTAAACCGTCCCTAAAATACGATAAATAATAAATCTGCATTTTGTAAACGACGGTGCCAGTGAATTATTCAATAACAGATTCAAAAAAGCATTGGAATTCAGATTCAGACCGAATTGAAATTATTTTATTCACTCTAACTGGTTATTACTCGGAGAATTAAAAATCAACTGCTACCTCTAACCATTTCTGTATGCCGATCAGTTTGCGTGCTCCAGTGGAGCTGGTTACCTGAGTGATACCAGCGGGCATTCGACCAAACCGATTCAAGAGTGCATTCCGACCCATGTTTGAGAAAAGGACTAACAAATAACTTTCGTAGTTCAGTTGTACAGCATCTGGTCTACACGGAGCACACGGTGGGTGTAGATAGGTTATTCAAGGTCACATGTAGAACCACAATGAATTAGCCTGAATAAATGAAGCAAATTATTTTGGGAATCTTAATGCGGTGACTTTTCCGTGGTTATTTACCTGACCGAGGGAGAATCTGCTTCGTAACAGATTATAGCCCATGTTCACGGGTGTTATTCAGTAAGAGCGGCAGTCGTGAATGGATCCTCGTCAACGGTAGCTGATGGCGATGTGGTCCATTTGAGACCAACGCTGTAAAGACTTGGGAGGTTTCCATGTAAGGAAGTGTCGTTTCTGGTGCAGTAAGTTGATCCCTTACAGATACAGTCTGTGGTTAGCGCACAGTTGGAGTAGATGCTCTCCGTTGTTCATCCGGTTGACTGGGATTGCACGGGTTTCGCCAAGAAGCCCTTCTGATTCGCCCAGGGATCCTACTGGAGCATTGAAGTCTTCCGCCACTACCAGGGTGTCTGCTGACTAAGCACCTTGCAACAGTTGAGAGAGAGGTCTTTTACAATTCATCCATCGTTTCTGGAGAAGTGCAATCAGTCGGGCTGTGCATGATCACGACGAATAAGCGTCGATGCTTCGTTCTGCAACTGTTAACCCGTACTGAGCCGTCGATGCTTACAGCGCAAAGTCAGCTACTAACCGGAATGTAGTCAATAAGTGAGCCCTCGGCCATGACACGCAGTGAGATTCCGATACCAACAACACCGCGAGCTTCGGATGTCGAATAACCGGACACACGGAGAGTGAAGTGTGAGGATGAGGTCTAATCTGAAGATCGCGAGGTGATGATTGAACTAGGGTCTTGTATGCGTGTTCTGGAGACGCAGGATACATTTTAGTTGAAAGTTCCAGGGGCTTTTAACTGGGGTAGCTTGTTCACCGTTCTGCTAGTGTGCGAAAATCGAGATATTGGTTTCAGAAACCTGTAAGCTTCTGGCTGGTTAACTTTAGTACTTAAACACTAAGTGATACCCCACGGCTGGTGCAAACGGGAGGACTGACGTACGATTTGGAAGTGAAAGGAAGAGCTGGACGGATGAGAAAGAGATTTATCCAAATGGGTGCATCAGATTTTGGGTCACGACATACTTGGCCGAAGCCCACATTCAGGTGTGGATGCAAATCTGGGTTGCACACATGCTACACCTTTCTTTTGATGCTGCGAAATAATAGCCAGCATTTTTTTCGTTGCGAGTAACGAAGTACGGAGATATCGTGCCGAGATAAGGCATCAGGGTAATCATTCCATGCCATTGTTAGCACTATTGTACGAACATATGCATCAAAATCTTGCACCCCACACAGCATGGTGAGTTCAGTTGGTTCCTCATGCGACACTCCGCACCTTCAAGCAGTTTCGATCGCTCAATCGCTCTTTCCACAGATAAGAACGGCAGTAGTTCCAAGCGTTGAATCTAGCCTAACTCGATTCCTTTTCAACGCAGACGTAGAAAATATTTCGTTCTTTTTTCCAACTTACACGAGTTTCCGTTCATGACAAGTTTTTCTTGTCGACCGAAAAAAACACCTCTCAGTTGAAAGAGTTTATTTGAACAAAATGGTGGACAAACGTTCAGGATGCTTCGCTTTTGGTTATAGGTGAGGGTTAAGTTAGACGACTCCGTTGTTTGACATGGTAGTACAACTGGGCGTTTACAGCTGAAAAACATTTCTGTTTACGAAGTTGTTAGAGCTATGTACCCTATCATTTTCGCGTATTTCATCCAAGGTACGGACAGTTTCAAATGTTCACACCAAAACGTTCAACTCAAGAAACGTTTCAATCGCCGATATATGATTCACGGAGTTCGAGGTAATACGTAACAATCCCCTTCCCCCCCTCCGAGAGGTTTTCTTGTGTTCAAACAGTTTAAGGCTGGCTTTCAGTTGTTTCCGTTTCACATATCTAACCGCAATGAGTTGGGGACTTTATGTAGGTGGTTGTGGTTATCTTTGTGTGCTGAAATGGATTTCACGAAAGGCAAATCTTTTGATGAGGGTTGACTGACAATT
>UZAN01041958.1:14225-49743 GCA_900618425.1 Echinostoma caproni
CACTCAGAACCAAACGGTCGAGTGAGACATGAACACGACTCACTTTAAAAAAAGGAATGGCAAGTTACCAAGGTCGTTACAGATCTATCGCTGCTCAGAAAATCAAACGGTCTGAATGGTCGTATTACATAATCAGTTTAATCAGATGATTAAAACTGTGACACCATCCTCCCACAACAGTTTATTTTATGAATCATGACTTTTTCCAACCCAAAGATCGTGTAATAATTCTTTTCTGGATTGCTGGTTCTGAATTGTTTCCAGGTCTTTGCTGACCACCAGGAGACATAACTTGTACTGATCAACTTTATTAGGCCAAAATTGAAAGTTGTATTCCTTAATCCTCTGTTGTTCAGTGAATCTTATACACGCGAGACATTTACGGTGCAGCACATGCGATAGGTGCATATATGGATACAGATCACTCGTTGGAGGTCTTTTACACGTTCTTTTCTACTCGGGAAAAAGAAATAACAAGATTCTGTGGGCCACTGTAGCGATAGTTTCATTCAGTTCTATTGACACAGAAAGGCAGCTTATAACACACAAGTGTTGTGCCCCACATCAAAATAACATTTTTGTTAAGAAAAGAATAAGAGACCTTACATTTCACGGAGTGCTAATAAACGAAGTAGTAGAATGGAACGGTTTATTGATAAAACAATGCAAGAATCTAAAGAAAAAACGAAAGGATATAGTTACCACAAATAAATCATTTTGAGCTGCGCAACTAAAAATTGCTACGATCAAACAGCCACTGTTAAATAATTTACACCACAAATGAAGACAGAGATCAAAAGAATGAATGCTTCAATTTCTGGGAGCTGAAGATGGAAGACGGCTCTGGCAAGGGATCGCATTGCTTTGCGAGTAGAAGAAAAGGACAACGAACAGAATTATTGACGTGGACATCCTCAATGCTGCATTCATTTATCCTTCGAATGATCTCCTGTCTCCGTACCCCACAGATCACCTATCTACCACAGACCCGGTCACCCATGAGGAAGGTCTATCATCTTCCTAAAACTACGAAAACCACGAACGCAGTCGGCCCCAATGGTTTATCTTCGTCATTACTCAAATATGGCACTGGCTCAGTCATACAGATGTTTACGTCCATTATTATTCAATCCATTTACACGTGATCGATACCTGATTTCCATTCCTAAATCTTCTTCGTCTAGCTTTTTATCTAAACGATTTCGTCCTATCGCCATCACCTTATCGGGACTTATACTTGCAAAGCGCGCTTTTCTCACCCGCATGTAGTCTGGTATTGTTGTTCCCCCTCCCCTTTGCGAACAAGCCAAATAGATTCACTGTGGATGCCGTCTCTTCAATGATGCATTTTATTTTCAAATCTTTAGATAGTTCTCAAAAGTCGGTTCGTTGTTTTTCTTGACTATTCTTTGGCTTTCGATTCCGTTCCAAGATCTCTTCTGCTGCAGAAGGTAGAGTCATTCAGTTGCCTCACCAACTTGTTGTCATAGTTGACAGATTATTTCACAGAAAGGACTCAAAGGACGAAAGCAAACGGCACTAATTCAAAAACGTTAGTCCTTCAGGATGATGTGCTTTCCCCTTAGCTATTTTCGACTTTCATCAGTGACTTAACTTCACTCTCATCATCCAAGACCTTCAAGTATGCTGATGACATCGTCGTATGTCAAACTATCTCGAACCAATCGGACATGGAATCATTTTCTGACAACTTGTTACAAGTGCAATTATTTTCAAACCAAACCGGGCTCCGGCTGAATACCTCCAAATGCTCTTAGAGCATTTTTGATCTTTCCCGATCCGAATACCTGGATTCCTCAGTCACCAATTCCTCACTCATTACCAGAACACACCACGAAATACCTAGGAGTTACCATAGATAGGAATCTGCGGTTGTCCTCTCATAGGCTTGCTTGTGTTGGTAGACTGCGTCGCTTATCTTTTCAAATATGCAAGCTACGTCAATTTCGCGTCAGGCATGGAACTGTATATTCCTTTGTTTAACAATGATTTTTCCTATCATAATTTATTGTTCGCCCGTTATTTTCCCTGATCTACTTAGAAAGGACTTCATTTTTTTTACGTCGCGGTTTAGTAATTATTAGCCGTGTTTCTCTTATTCCTTTAAACAGTGATCACAAATTGTGTAATTTGCACATCACTTGATGTGAGAATTTCGCTTATAAGATGCTCAATGACCCCAGTCACCCACTCCTGACTTATCTGCTTGCCGTTCCTACACTTCAACCGGATCCAATTTTCGCTGCTTGCCTTCCCGCACAAATATTTATCGCAACTCAACGGTTCCGTATCTAGCGCGTATTCTCACTGACAAAATGAGGATCCGTGACGAACTAATTTTAAACTTACAAAGATGAACACCTATTTTATTTTTATCATTGTTGTTTATTATGCTTCATTTCATTTTTTATCTGATTTTAACGATGAACACTTCTTCTGACTGAAATGTAGGCACAGTCGCCTGCACAAGTCATCTATAATACAAGAATCCAATATAATACAAATGCAAACTAATTGCATCTTTCAATGAAAGGTAGAACTTCAGTTTCTCCTACCTTTTTCTGTGTTGACTAAGTCACTCGGTTCGGTGAAATGAAGTACATTGGCCACATGACAGGGAATGTATCTTTTCGTGTTGGTGAAGAGCAACAGATCTACAGAACAATAAAGACGATGGGGAGTGCAGCGTCCATAACTGGTTGAATCGAATCATACAGTGTGTGTGGGAAACAAATTTAGACATACATATAAGGTTTATTGTTAGCAAGCGAAATCGGTGAAGCATTGCATCCTAAACAAGGCCAAAACTGAACGTATTCGGGTTTATCTACCACCTGAGTTTCCAGAATAAATTTGTGCAAGCACTTGATTTTTCTGGCCAAATTCATCTTCTCCAACACTTTGAAAGAGCGATTAAGTTCACACTCGCACACATTATGAGCCAAGTTTGAGTAATTATTGCTAAGTTGTTACCCCCTCTACCATTGAAACCAGCTTGTGCAGTGCGTTATGCTGAGTACCTTTTTTTGATAGTTTTATTACGGATATTGGTAAAGGGAGTGCTTATCTCCTAATTGTTGATCGGTCATCTGTCGTCACGTAGTACGTAACCTCGAACCTCGTCGCAGCTCCAGTTGATTGATTTTGTTTTCAGCTGTTCGCTGAGATTGACAGTTTCAGCTACGGTTGCTTCCACGGTTCCTTCGTTGGGATACCCATCCGTTAATTCATACAAGTTCACCGGGATTTCTCGATATACTTTTGTATAATCCAATTTGCAATTTCACTATCTCGAATAGGATTGTTCTTACTTATAGGATAGATTCTTTTGGTCGGTTCTCAGCTCACCACTTGACTTCCCTTTTTGTTATGTCCTCCAGCAGCACTCGCATATACATATGATCTCACTCAATGAACATTTCGAATTATTTTAGCCATTCAGACTCTGGGTTTGATCTCGCTGATCCAAAGTAAAGTTTATGCACACATGCTCTTCTTGAAGGCAACCAGCCAAAAGATGCTGTCTTGAGTACTGAGCGGTGTTCACAAATTCCCGATGAAATGTTTCCTTGTGACAGTTTATCGGCTAACTGGATTGGGAAATATGATAATAACGAACTTATATTAGAAAGAACCGAGGTGTGATTACTGTGCAGTTGTGTTACTTAAACAAGGTGGGCTTGGGTGTTGACAAACTGTTAGTTTCATCTTTGTTTTACGAAATTGTGTGCTCCATCTGTCAGTCTCTTTCTTTAGTTAGAATTCATCTCAATGTTTATAACTTTTATTGCTGTTGTTCTTCATCTTCATGCATCCCGTCAGACGTTTATGATAACAGTCTTTGTTGATAGGGAACATCAAATTATTTATCTAACGAAATAAATTACTGTGAAATATGGTTGCAAATATATTGCTACTGACACGTGTTTATTGTCCAGCCGTAAATTTATTTGAAGTCCAATCAATCATCGCTCGTTGACCATTGTCAGCTCCCAAAAAGCTGTACCGGGCTCGTCAATGACATGTTCGAATAAAGTGTTTCAAATAAGCTGTGGTCATTACACAACACATGGCGTTTTGTTTTCATTTTTCCGCGCACACCTGTAACTTATGGAGTCGAGAAAAGGATGATTAGTTCATACACCATAAGACATTTCAAACTTGGTTACAATTTGGCTGCTTGTTACTGAAGTAATAATCCAATCACGTTCTTTACAACGAATGGGACCGTGTATCTCGGATTGGTCACCTCGGTGGTTGGGTCTTCATCTGGAAAGCAGTGACACCTAGGGCAACTCAGAGCGATTCTAAATTCCAAACATTCTCAAAAAGAAGATATCATGAAATCCAGACGAAGAATTCACCCAGTGAAATATTATCAACAAACAGGGTTTGGAATATCAATAAGCGCTTAAATATCAGGACTTTCAAAAATGCCTACCTGACGTTGCGGAAGCGAAGAGAGTTCAAACCACTTGATGACTTTCTAATCAATTTTTTAGTCATTCACCTGCCACTAATTTATGGAAAGTGTTCTTCGTTTTTGAAGATATTGATTAGAGAGCTGCATAGCTCGTTTACTTTAAATGTGCTCAAATACATTATATGATCCATGCATTTGTCATCAGGTTCGATTGAATTAATCGGCTGGTATAGCTTTGTTTTGTAATACTTCTTCATCATTACCAATGAATCGCTCCACGAGGAATTCGTTTATTCCGATCCCACAATTTAGAGGGTCATTTGTACGAACACATAATTTTCAAGATTAAAGTTTTTATTTTATCGAGCTCTGTTACAGATGTAGATCATTCCTAGTTTGCAATCTTTCTGATATTTCTAATTCGAATAGGAAAGCAAAAACGTGTGTTTTGTGCACATTTGATCGAACATAACTCAATGAACGCCATAAAGGTTCCAATAATTTTTTCGCCCCAGTTTCAAAGAGTTATGCTTGAAGCACAGGATGGTTCAAAAATGTACTGTTTGCCCACTTAGCCATGTCCATCATATCGGCAAACGGAGTTGTTGCCAGTCATGATTAAAACGTTTTGAATGAAAGAACCAGTTCTAAAATGCCCCATAGTAGTTAATAACAGTACGCAAAAATGGCGCGATTCACGTCAAACTAATTAAAAAACCTCATTTCAAAGCACACTATATAGTTAAATGTAACAAGCAACTCTTATCAAATTTTAGGTTCCGTAATCTGCAATTGTACTCATGTATTCATGTTGGTTCACTTGACATCATCGCATTCCGGTTTGACAACAAACGTTGTTGTTTTCTACCGGTACGTTTAACGCTCACCCTGCGAGCAGAATAGTACATCAGTACAAGTGCATGGGAGCTGGTCTTCTGGTCCTTAACTCATAAGCTTAGTTTGCTGGGAGCGAAGCCTTAATCACGAAAGGAAACGGCTTGGAAAAAAGTATGTAATAATGCAAACAGTGCACTAGGTTCACAAGATACGGGATTGGTTTTCTTTTCTCTTCAAAACGTGAAAATTCATTTCTGGTATGGTGGTAAATCATTGAAAAATTCATAATTTGTTCTTTTTGTTATTGAGTAATATCCTTTATTCCTACGGACAAGAAAACATCCAATGGCTGATGAGAGCTGTAAAAAGAGAATAATTAAAGATATTTCTTTAAACGTTTTACCGTGCGTATCGCCATTTTCATTTATTGTTATTTGCAAAATCTCCAGTTATCCATTCACTAATTAATTTAGTCCAATAAACGGGATTCATCATGAATCGTAATTAAAAAAATGAAATGGTCATGAAAGCTGTTAGACTCTCTATGAATTAGCGGGGTTCGTTGTTCAATTACGTATACATCGAGATCACTTAGTAAGTGAAGATCGTGATTTGTTTATGTTCTCGCAATTGGGATAACCGTAAAACGGGTTTATATGAGAGGACGGAAAGTTTGATTAACACAATATAAGCAGAAATAATATTAGCCATCAATTCCGCGTGCTCTCAGTCAGCTGTCTACGCACATTGAGTAGGTAGAATTTTATTATAAAAATACCGTATATCTACATTTACATAATTACATGGGTCCAGGCAGAATTTACTGGGCACTTCTGCCTGAACCTATGTAATTATGTAACTGTCCATATATGTATGGTATTCTTATGATGAAATTCGACCTATTTAATTTGTGTAGACAGCTGATTGAGAGCACGCGAAATTGATGGCCAATGTGAATTCTATCTATATTGTGTTACTGGTTTCATTCAAATGGATCAAAGGAACGGATGTTTCCGATAAATTTTATATTCCTTTGTTCCCAATGCGTTACACGGAATTAACAATAGAAGGATAAAGTAAGTTAGACTTATTTGACCAGTGTCAACCAAGGCCCAATTCCCATTAGATTCGGGCTGCTAGAGGGAGGTCTGATTTCATCAGAATCACCACGGCAACCGATATTGGCTTCGCATCTTGGACATATTATCGTTCACTAGGCCAAATCGAAGAATAACTAAAAAAGAAACAATCTTTATGATGACCAGTTTTGTGCCAATTTTTTCTATGGGTCTCGGAGTACAATAAGTATTTTGGGAGGCGTTCGTACTCTCTTTGAACCACCATTCGTTAGATTCTCGTACTGCACGTATCATAGTAAGCGCTAGTGGAACGTGGACAGCACGTGAGACATGGATATTGTTGCAAATACTAAATTCATTATGTAATTGATTACAACTACTGACGTACTAGGACCGATCTAAAAACAAGTAATCCTATGGGGTAAAGTGTGGTCACGTTTAGTTAAATAATTAAGGTAACGTTCTACCTTCTTCTACCTTGCTTGCGGTGTTGTGTACTGTTAAGTGAAATACTCAGTGTACCATTATTTGCAATTCACTTATTAGAAACATTTTTTAATCTCACAGGAGAAACGTGCCCACTAAGCTGCTTTTGTATTTCACCGTCACAAAGCTGGAAAATTTCTTCTCTATGAACGTCCCAGTGTGGGACATATTTCAGGCCTTCAGTGAACAAACGGGTTAATGTTATCCCGATTGCTTTCATAAAACAGATACATTTTCACAGATAGAGCTTTGGGTCATTTAAACGTAGACAACACAATCTTCTTGGGAGGAAACAATAAGTCTATGCCAAACACATCTGAATCCAGACTCTGAGTAAAACGAGTCATAGGAAAATAAATCTTTATAAAAAGGAAAGTTCTATGTTTTGTTTGCCCCAATTGTTTTCATAGATCTCAAATTGGCCGCCACAAAAATCAGATTAGACTGCTAATTTATCGTGGAGTGTTTACATGCAAACATACTGGTGTGACCGAATTAATTAACCTGCAATATAAACTAAAACTATTGTGCGTCATGGGTGTATACTTATCAGACCATCACATACTAATTTGTGAAACCAGTAAAATAGTACTAACAAATTGTGAAAAGTATTATGCTTCTAGCAATAGAAACTCTACTGCTGCTCACATATCTGAGAAACTCGAAAATCATTTAGATGTATACCTGAATACCGAACCACAATTGCAGTCAGTCGCTCCTTCAGTAGCACTCTCTTTCAGTTAAATTGCATACAAGGGACATGCGCATAGTTTCATAATCGAACTACGAGATAGTACAAAATTTCGGTTGAACCCAGGCATACCTGCGACTGTTATAATATAATAACCGGCATTGCAAATGTTCCAATTGATTTTCAACCGGACACATTATGCAGTTACGTGTTGCTCTCTTTGTATTATAAATATAACCTGAAATGAATGCAGTAATATTACTCCTAAGTACACCCATTGTGTGGTCGTTTTTAGATGTGTCTTATTCTCACCAATGCGTGAGTAGTGAGTAGACTACAGTGAAAACAATACTTCGCCGGAGCACGCTCTTTTCCCGATGTTAAATAGTATTCATCTCACTCAAAAATGCACCATTCCTGGGATTCTCTTGAAAAGTGTAATAACTGTAGTGAAGTAATATGATGATTTGGAAAAATTTTATTTTTCGCTTTTAGGAGAAGTACCATTTGACTCTAGTCTGCATTCACAACGTTTTAATTTGTGTCGCGTACCCGCCTGCTTCTGTTCTATGAACCGATAGATGTTGACTTTAGGATGGCAGTCGACCCCATGTGTTTTGGGCTACTGGAGACAACACGGAAAAATATAGATTCATGCAGACTTTTGCATTTTATTCAATGAAATTGGAAGCAATACCGTTAACTGTATTCTTAGCATACGTTTCCCGAGTTAGTTATAACAATTTACGACCAAGATCAAATGGGACAGGTGGATAACACAACCGCATTTTATGCAAAGAAATACGCATTTACCACTTATTAAAAATTCGTTTGCTCACTGAAACAACAGCTTATCAGATCAGTGTAATTGTGTGCTGTTTCCAAGAGTGTGAGTATTTGAAAGGTGAAAGAATCCTTTATCAAGACAAAAATAAAAGCACTACTTACTACAAAAAACCACTTCCGTTTGATGCGGCGTTGAAGAACTAAGCAGAGAGAAAAATTCAATTAGAAAACTGTCTAACCGCACTTTCGGGAAAATAACTTTGACTGTGGATGCGTCAAAACGTTTCAATTCTCAGGTGGATTTAAACGTCAACAAGCGAAAGCCAATAGGGAGTTAAAAGAGGAACGCTCGCTGACCGTGACGTGTTGGTTTTCAACTAAGTAGATAATGGGTTTAAAAATAAATGCAATAATCCCTATTGTTTGATGAATGCACAAACAAATAGGATCTAAGGGCCAATAAAATTCGTGTTTCAGGTTGCTCCAATTTACGCCTATACCCTAGTTACGTAAGGCTCGTTTATTGTTCGTTGTTCTCCCTTTTTCAAAAACATATTTCACGCAATTATTCCGGCTGTAGAAGCATGTCCTATAGGGACATAAATACATCCATCCTGGTTAACCACGAACTCCTTAACAATCCGAAATCGGACGATCTGCAGGACTGAGAAACTTTCACAGCATTTTCAATCAACGCTGAAAAGACAATAGACAGTGAAAGTGATACATTTCATGCTCGTGTTCGATTGTTCATTGAGAACTACCGTGTAGCCGAGGTGAGCCCTAAAAGCAAATAAAAAGTAGAGTCGGGCACTGAACACAGTCCACAATATGTTTAAGAACTGCATTGTCCAGCTACCGAAGACTTATTCATAGCGGCCTCAAAAATACGTGAATGGCAGATGAGAAACGTCTAGCTCATCTCGATCGTACTTTTCCTAATAAAACACGGAGTTTTGACAATAATCCCTGTAGATTTCCTGTTTTCCCGAATATGAAAAATATTAAACCTGCCACATCAAACCACGAAAGTAACCGATATTCATGTGGAACTTTTATGGTGAACACTCTTCTCAAATGCCCAGTGCTCTTTGTCGTTTATCACAAACATTTCCGTCAAATTAACATGCATTCAACTAGTGGGAAATTCATGATCTCTAAATGACTGAAACCCACACCCGAGACCATTAACTATGCCTGGTGCATCTGAAGAATCCAATTGGTTAATCGTAGGCTGATGCTGGAAAATACTTTCGTCAAATTTAAGTATCGCTCTTTCTAGGGGTACAATGGAAATCTAATACCTGCTGTCCTATGGACACTTAAAGATTTTAAAGAACAATAACAAGTTTGTTCAAACCGTGGTTTCATTCCCTTGAGATTTCATCTATATTATTGGTAGCATCCACATTTGCATAATCTGTTTTAAAAGCGAATAATAATTTCGAATGATGTGAAATTCATCGGATAAATAAATTTTATGGATGCATTGGATTTATCGAAAATAGTTTGAGGAAACATTGCGTAAACCACCGTGATACAATCATTCGTCGTACTTTCCAGATAAATGACTGAATAACCAAAAAGACTAAAAATAACATAACTCTTTCATTAACCTAAAAATCCTGCCGCCACGCATAATTGATCAACGTTTAGGAATAGGTTTATGGTTTTGCAAAGTCGATAACATTTTTTAGTAATCTGGTCGTTGAACGTGTATGTTATGTTAGGCATGTAGTGAGATCTAAAAAGCTGATCAGGATATTTTGAAGACGTGGATGAACCGAGAACGTGATTGTAAAGGGTCACTCAGCACGAAAGCACCCTCGTACATTTATCGGTTAACTGGTTCATGCATGAAATTGACTTGCAAATGTGAGCAATATTTGTCTGTGTTACTTGAAACTACTCTCAGAACTATAAATCGCAACTATCGCAGTTATTTTAGTGCGGTTGAATGAAATCAGACAGGTCATTTCTGCATCAAACTCGTTTTTTGTCCTAACATCTTTTGTTCCATGTTTTATACTTTCTTACGCATCCAATTAGTAGAGCTTTTTGTTCTAGTTTTTAGTTCGTATCCCACCTTCCGGAGAATCTTTCAAATATGAATAACGATTACCAGTTTCCTCAAACACCTATAACCATTACATTTCCAAAATAGTTCAAAGCGCTTGGCTCCGTTTTGTTCCATATTCACCAACTCTATCTACTCCTCTCCTGTGTGCGGTAAAGGAACCTCGTGAAAGATCTAGGGCAATTAACCCGTGACCCATTGTAGTTTGCCTAAGAGTGCAACAGACTTACATCTGTTGCGGCCTCTCTCTCTCTCTCCATTCTCTTCGGTACTCAGAATTTGAATGATCCCAGTAAATCCTCCTGCCCCTATTCCTCGATTGATGTTTTTCAAAACCTTGAATCCTATCAGCGTTCAATACAGTTGCTAGCTTGATCATCGAATCGCCTAACTGAAGGAGCTGACATTCCTAAATCTGGGGCGATTTAAGATGCTCATGCAGTCCGAAACTCCGGTGTGGTGAAAACCGCTGTACTACTCTTACACACATTCAATATGATTATTGGTTTCCCTTGTTTGGTATCTAGAGGGAGACTTTACTGCAATGAAAAGCCATACTTTTTATTCGACATTCAGGAACGAGTTTGACCGGTATTTTACAACATGCGGTCTGAGTTGCCATGAAAAATATTATTAAAGATTTTCATTGCCGATCATATTCTACTTTTCTTATGAGGTGCCAATCCCTAACAATATTCATTTGTTCAGAGTGGCTTCTACTAGATGCTAGATTCAGTAAATATACGGGTTTCTTTAAGGCCATACTGAATACACCGCTGTGTAGGAAAAATGTACAATATCCTTTCTTTAAATAGTTGTATCTTTATGGTCACTGGTCTTTCCATCTATCTATCTACGTTCTCTCGTATCTCACACAGGTATTACGCGATCATTGCTCTGGGCGAATGGGAAAATACCACATTTCAGATCGACAAAAATCAGTCAAATTTCCTCAGTTTTCTGAACAAATCAATTTGCCATTTTTTCCGGTGTAATACTATTTAAATTCTTAGCAGAAATGCAGATATTGCGGAAAAGTTTGATCGAATTCACATATCTTTCCATTTAACATAGAAATATACAGCGATCTCCTGCTTCTCATATATCATCTGGTGACATACCCTAAGAGAAGATGACATGTTTTGGACTATACATAACTTCTGTTGGGGTTGTATGGTAGATAATTGAACACAACCGGCTTATCTCTAGAATGCAAAAGGATAATTGGCCTCGTTGCGGTTCCAACTCCAAAGTGGTTCCTGCATACGTTTTTGCATATCTCACTATCACTATGACCTCTGACGTCAGACGGTGGAGTGTTCAAGTTCGAAAACGTTTACTGAGCTTTGCCCCGTCCAATCTTCTCTCGATTTCAGTGATTTTGCTTTTCTTTTGCACGCGGGATGTACTCGGTTTACGGTTTCCACAAGCTGTTATGGTTGATATTTTTCTATGGATTATCCTGTAAATTGTGCTTTTGTTAACGTTAAAGCATTGAGCAAGATTTTATCTGAAAAATTCCTGCTTGTGTGCTCGTGCAATTATGTTTTTGTCCTCTTTGCTGAGATAACAAGAACTTTTGTTTTCCAGCGATGTTTGCTTAATTATAGTGACGACAATACGTACATCCAAAGCTGTGCACAAAAATGACCTTGCTTTTAAGGTTAACTTTGATTGAAATGGTAATTCTCGAATTCAGTGAGTTAGATATCAAACATAGATTATTATTATGAAACCTTATTTCATGTATCTTCTTCGGGTTGTAAAGGAATTTCATTTTGTTACTCAGTAGAGTTGCTATTAGGGCTTAAGTATTTGATAAAATAGTACCTAATAAGAAAAAACCGAGATGGAAAGGGCTTATGGAAATAATCTGAGAGAATTTATGAGTCATTCCTATTACAAAATATTGCGTCTTCATACTTGATAAAGTTTGCGGTTTTCATGTTTAAATCATTTAGTCTTGGTAACCAAGGTCAGGTACGTTTAATTGTGAATCATTCAATTAGATACTACGTAGATCGAAGTAGACAAGACACCTGAAGTATTGATATAGGTGGTAAATATAATCAAACTTAATTTGATCATAGAGAAAATATTGTGGTGTATCACAATCAGCCAGTACCGTACGATCTGAACGTATTGTCACAGTTAAATTTCAGTTCCAATCCTTGCACAAATATTGCATTACTTGGCTTGTTGTTTGGAAACCGCAGAACATTCCTGCAATTATTTATGCCTTATAGTTTACAATTTAAACATTTTCTGAATTGTGATTTGAACGTTTTCTCGTCATCTGATCAAGAAAATTGACAATGCGCGATAGAGTAGAGCTCAGAACGAACCTGCAAAACAGACCGGATGAGTGATTCATCAGTGGCTTATACGAAACGATCAGAAATTAGTTTTTACACGCCTGAGTATCATATGATAAGCACCTGAAATGATAAACACCATATTTATGATTTCCTACTATTTCATTTTGATAATCACTCATGCTTGAAGTCATAACCTACACAAAACATTTCCAAGATGGTTGGGTATGTCATCGAACAGTGCAACCACTGAAATCTGGTGATGTGGAAAAACTTCAAACCTCGGAGTACCATAACCAGCGAACTGAAGAGTTAGAAGTCTGAGTAAATTTTGTTTCCCCATAGGATGTTCAATTGGAATTTTACTGTGATTTGTTTGTGCTCATGCCACAGTAATTGGTAGCATTTTCTTTCTGTCAAGTATTTTATTCCATGATACGCATTAAATTTCCGGTCACGTCAAGTTGAACCTTAGTTGTTTGTAGCTAAATAATGAACAATGGATACAGCAATAGATTTTTCAAGTCGCGTTTCCGCAATATGTTAAATGGAGACAGTTGCAGTGAAGTTTTGTATGTTTTACCTTCTAGGAGAAGGTTACCTTTAACGCATTTTGTTAGCTCGTTTACAGTGGTCGTTTTCAACCACAATTCTGGACATCTACAAGGCCTCACGCGCACACAGATTAAAAGTGTAGCAACGAGTGTACAATTTGCGAAAACAAGCAAGGAATGTACAGCAGATATGGGGTAGACTGAGTTTACCTTGCTGTACAAATTAAATCTACAATAATGAGTGAATCCAGAAAAAAAATTTAAAAAAAGAATTGGAAAAAATGTTAATGGTATTTACATGTTAAACCAATTTCATAAGCAATGAGCAGACTGCCAGGTGGAAAATCACCGTGTTGGGGAATTCATCGGAATAAGTGTTACAGTATGATAGAGACATGGACACCTGAATTCCTAATACATGCTTAAATGTGACCTTCATCACAGAGAAATTGTTGGGGTCGATAGTTTTGTGTTTGACTGATTTGCTGTTGACAGTTCGACCGGTGGCGGGATTATGCTAACCCACACGGACTGGTTTTTAACTCACGTCAAGAGAGCTGTAACAAATGAAGAATATTTTGGAAGGTTTTATTATTGATCTTTTATACGAGCCGTTCGTCTATTTCATTTTTCTGTAATTCTGAAAATTTACATTAAATGAGTAACATGATTAACGATCATTTTTATTGTAGGCATAAACCTTTTACCGTTCTAAACTAAAATTACTCTAAATAAAGATTATAAAAACTCCGGAACCATTTCATAGCACGCCAAATGGTAAATAGTGCTACGTGCTTCTATGGAAACAACCAAAGAAGAGACATTTGTTTGGTTTTATTTATATCTAAAGCAAAACAAACAATCCAGTCGGGTTAGAATGAAAATGTTTTTTTCTGTTCTGAGCAAAACTGCTGTATACTAAAATCAAATGGTTTTATAGACGTCTAAGCGAACTAAAAAGAGTACTAGTAAATACTATGATAGGTTTAATGGAAAATTTAAGACGAGAATGATATGAACTTCGTATAAACCATAATAGTGGGAGTAACTGTGTTCATATTTTCTGAGTTGTTTAAAATTAGATCCACATCTCAATATGTTTCACAAGGTCAATCCAAAAACTGTTAGCGGTAAAAGTATTATCTCCTGTGCCAAATAGGATTTTCTCGAAATAATTTTACTCCGACAAATTTTCTTCTTCACAGCAGTTCTAACCCCTTCAGTTCAATGCCCGTAAATAGCATTTAACTTCTCCTTGGTCGTTTATCATTAGCATTACCTCTACAGAGTATCTGCCCATCGATGATAAATAACTTCCACGACTTGTTTCCAGTGTCCGCTCATTTTACATCTTCACGCCAATGATTTAAATTAGGTCTTTATCGTCAAGTTGAAGAGCAGTTTATTTCGGAATCATATATGGAATTAAAAGACGAATGAGTGATTATATGTGAGACCTCAATCTTCAAACAATGCGTTTGTTTTGAGTCTTAGAATCCGGATGCACTGTATGAAGGCAAGGGGTCGTTCTGTATGATCGATTCAGCCCATTGATGCACTGGAACCCTACAGATATATGAAATGTTGTGCTGTACACTTGATTAAAAGGCGGTATGTTTTACAGTTACCAAGTTAAGCTACTTGAGAATTAATGAAGTTGTTCGGCGATCTACCTTGTTACTTTGGGATACGCCCAAGTGGAACTGGATAGAACTTTTGGTTTACAAAATCTCCAAATCCAAATGAGGAAAAACGATTGATTGGAGGTGAGCAGACTGTCGTTTTAAGGTGTAACATGTATGTTGCCTCGATTCAAGCATACATTCAAAATTTGGGAGAATAGAATTGTGAACAAACGTGTTTTCCGCTTTGCATTGACTGGCTGAAAACAACCCATGTGATGGGAGGAGACAAAACTAAAAGGAATTAAAAGTTCAGAACTAGATGATGTAATGGAGATGATTAGTGTGTCTGTGTTTTTAAGGTTCACAGGACGTTGATGCGGGTGAGTGCTCGGGAACGAATGAGAGTTTATGGATCGAGGTGACTTAATTCAAATTTAAGTGGATCTCTAATCACTGTTGATCCTAACAAACCTTTCTGGGCTCAAAAAGTGTGGAGTTGAAATACAACCACCTCGGTAAAATGGTTGGTAATTGCCGTCGCCTCGGTCCATGATCCCACTAGCAGATAGAGTAAGCAGTACCCTTTTAATATGATTGGACAGACGCCCGGCTCTTCGACACAAACAGCTTGCTGATTTGAGCGGGTGACTTATTGAACAACAAAGAACGACGTTGTCTGCATTAGGGGATTCTTAGAATTGAGTAAAAGGCAAACGGTAGCCACAAATAATGTGCCTCTGGTGAATGAGCTAATTTATCAGCTCTATATAGTTGCTACCACCTCTCCCGTTAGTAGGACGACATAATAAGGAGGCTTCTAGGTCCCTATGCTATACAATGTTTCGAAATAAGTCATCATCGCTTTCCAAATAAAAAACAAGTGTGATCGATTTTTCGAAAATATAGTTTAATTTCCTTTGATTTTCAACACAATGGATTTAACAAAATATAGTTTCCTAAATATTTTGATTTAGCGACGAATCAACGGTTTATTCTTCTGTCTTGGGAAGAAATTTAGGTGCCGTATGCAGTTTCTCGTCTATGTCACCATATTTTGAATACTTAAGTGAATTGGGCCATCTGTGATTTGGGAAAAGAACATATTCATTTTTGCTAAACAAACAGACGATCAGCTCCATCGAACTCTCTCCCCAGTCTATGATATGCTTGTCAGCATGATCTGCACATAGCGTCATACACATATTGAAAACTTCTGTCGGTTCTAAATGCGCTGCGTATTCAAATTGGGTCACGAAAGCGTCTGTTAATCCTGATCCTGATGGGGAATAATGATTAGTTTAACCTTCTATCTATGCGTTGCACCATCAATGTTTTTAATCTTTCTCATCTATATTTCTTTTTATTAAATACGCAAAGATGCAGTTTTCAGGAAGGAGGAGCGGTCAGTTAGAGGGGTGCCATACAACACATAATGGGGCAAGACGGGCGGTGGTGGTGAGATTCGGACGTGCGTCCTCTATGATGGTAAGTTGGTGACTTTTACTCCAGGACACAACCGTCCGAATTATAGTAGTATGTGATCAGCGTCCATTCAGAGAGCTAATATACAGATAGTAAAGCCATCTTCGTAAATGGTATTTAATACTCACAAACTGGATTTTCTTTTGAAGCGGTACATCTTTAAATAACAAGTTGACGTCCAGTGAGAGGAGCTACTTATCGGTCATGTAAAAAATGGGGCGCAACAATACATCGGCCTTGTAGGTTCCACGGGACCTGCTTAGTCGTGTTAGTATGCTTCGGATAGTTAGTGGATGGATCGGTTATTTAATTTCTTGCGTACAGTCTGATGAAAGTTTCTATTCTGTCCTCATATACCGGAAGTCCTATCTTTCGCTTTCTTGATCGGCATAAACTCAGTATAACCTCCAGCAGTTAGATAATTTCAGCAACGTAATTTACTGGGTTAATCAACAAAAAGTTTGTATCTTCGAGCTAAATGAAATCAAGCATTGGTTTTGGACAGTCCAAAATATGTATATTCAGTCACCCCTAGTCAGAGTGGAACCAACAGGCTAGCAAAATTACACCAGAATGATAGAAAACAAGGACAAAACAAAACAATGCACAATATGAGAGTTTAGTTCAGAAGCAATGCGTTCAGGCTTAACAAGAGATTGCGCAAGAGAATGCACCACAGAACTCCGGTAGGCGGTTTGCTAGCATGCTGGTTTGAGAAAAAACAGTTTTATTTCATGTTTCAACTCCTTCTATGCAGTCACCGGATTTTTCCAGGACCCATTTGTTCCACTGTGATCATACCCGGTTTAAAGAAAACGCTGTGTACATTTCTCCGCAGGTGAAACAGTCTCCAGCTGGCTTTGTCAGAAATACAGCGTTTAAAATCCTCTCATGTTTCCCGAACACTCGACACTGACGCATTCATCGATTTATCAAATTTGTTTTGTCATCATCCGTTACGTCCATCCTGCAACGACTTAAAACTGCGACTTGGTTTTCGCCAGCAAAAAAAGGCAAAACTGAGCGACCGCCTCACCCCACCACAGACAAAGAAACCATTACAAAGATGTTTGTATTTGGACGGGATTGTTTGTTGTGATCGCGCTTTACCATTTGACTTAGTTTCTTGGGTATGCGTGTAAATGAATCGCAGCGGAAAACCCCACTCAGCAATGTTTCCCGATTAGTGAATCATCTGGTGCACGTGACTCCGCCTGTCCCTCAGATAACAATTGATTCATTAAGCTCCTTCTTTGAGATTTTAGCTGTGGTTCTTTTACACTTTTCTCCAATGAAACCATGTCATTTGTCTGTGACGGCAACGCGCAGGCCCACATTCTCTATCTTTTACCACCCCCCGCCCCCCGTGGCCACTGTCCTGTTCCTGAACATATTCCCGTTTCATTCGATTCGGTTTGAAGGAAACGCTCCTTGAATGTTTTCATACTGCGCCTATCATAGGATTTAAACGCTCCAGTTCTTCCCATACTTTCCAAAATCTCAGATCTGACTCGTTGATCCAAACCAAATCTGCTTGGTCACCGTTTGTTAATCTCATTTAAAAATAACGAACAGCTGTGATTTGTTTTTCAGGAGCATCGAGCGGTCAGGTGAAGCGGTCACCTCAGATGCACCGTTCGTTCATGCGGGAGATCGTGTGAATTGTTGTGGTTTGTACTCCGACTAGTATTTCGTATACGTATCGGATTCCGCGCACTAATGGTTCGACCCAGAACTGGAACTCGAAAGGAAATCAGAAGTCAACTCAGAGGCGGAATGAGATTGTAATAAGCGGAAATTAGGAATATACAAGTATATGGTGTTCAATAAAACAAAGTTCATAGTTCATGAGCACTCACCACAGGGAGTGTTCCAAAGAGTTACCATCACGGTTTGCCTTTTGACATAGTATTCCCGTCAAAAAGTACAAATTAAAGGTAGTTGGTACCTCTACTCGGCAACTTATTTCCATCTTTGTGATTCACATGGTAGTATGAAGCAAGAGCGGTGATACCGAAATTAGTTCGTGTCCGGCACATGCAGCTGATATGGCCGTCTTTCAAAAAGTAGCTTATCAAAATGCATCAAAACGGCCGACTTACATGCAATGGATCAGAAATCTGAGGTTTCTCTTTGATACATTGGAGTGATAGAGGTATATTCTGAACAATCACTTTTCCAAATGCTAGGTGAACAGACCTTCAAGAACCGGCGAAAACGTATGAGCGCACTCCCTAGGATGGTAGCCGAATGCCTGTCAGGACTGAGTGATTTGTTGGGTTTGAGAATCAGCAAATCTTTCAAAACATTCTCTTGCTGAAAAGTGATGGATTCTGTACCACTGAGGGCGGCGTTCATGCTATCTATGGCTTGCTTCGTCTCCCTTTTAGTATTAGTTCCTTTATTGCTCGTTCTATTTAGCTTTTCAAAGTCTATGGTTGTTTAGTGAGCCGATTGACAATGGACCACTCAATTATTTGATACTGTTTCAGGTCTCTCGGAACGTTTTGTTTTGCAGGAGTATAGATGCCGTTCAATCGATATAGTTCACCTTTGATAGATGATAGGTGAAAAACTGTTCACTAACCGAAGATCATTTGCCTAAACCTTTACTTGCTTGGACGTAACTGTTTCAGACGAGGAGAAGAAATGCGGTAACAGCGGAGGTATAGTGTCTCCCAGGGGTAGCATAAGTGGAAGCAAACGTTGTAAATTGTGTTAGGTGATCACCATTGATGAAAGAATTGGGGTGGTAGAACACAGTGAAGCCTGTCTTATTCTAAAATGTTACTTATTGAACATAAATCTATACCAAACAAGATTAAAGATTTTCAGATTCACGCCAAGGTTGTGCTGTCATATTGACCAAGTTTTTGAGCTGAGGTATATATCGAGGGGCATGTATTATTTCTGGTCATTTGATAATCGATTGCCATTTCATACTTTAAAATGTTTGGTATGTATACAGTCACTAAAGCATTGAAAAACCGAGCTTGCTTTCTAAGTTGTGAGTTGAACTTGATGTGCCCCGTCGTGAACTTTGTCTGGTTTCAGCAAGACACTATTCTTTTTGTAAATTACCTCTCAGACCGATAAGGATGCCGCCAAGCAGTTAGGGGATAATTCATACTTTTTGATCTAGTTGGAGATGGCGCCTGATGAGGAACAGTTTGTTTATTGAGCGTGATTAAATCATGGCGTAAAAAAAAACTATAGTTGAGTTTCTTTAATATCCCTTAGTAATGAGATGATCACGCAATTATTATTCGCTATGGAAACATTGTATGACGACAGTGTCTTCATCTGCAAGCTATCTGCCTGTCGACTTCTGCTCTCACGGGGAAGAAATCCAGTAAGTCGAGACATCACTTATGCCATCGTTAATCTGTTTCTAGACATCTTAGACTGCGTAGTTTGTGAGAGTTGCTTTATCATTCCTGATTTATTTTTGCGACATTGATCGGCTGTACTAAGAGCATTAACCAATCATCGTCTGTCAAAGCGACAGAGTCGTTCACATAAGAATAGTAAACCTCTCGGATTAAAGACCCCTAATTGGCCTCAGTCCCACCTCATTCCGGATTCTCGGGTAAAACTTAGATACGATTATCCAATTTCCAACGAGTTACATGGATATTTCCTACAGTAAGATTTATTTCTCTCGCCTGTACATCATGATACTTAAGCAGGAATACTTAACTTTACCACTATTAGCCCATAAAACGAAGGAACCAATTGCTGCTTGTGCGAAGTTTTATGCTACTACTTCTCATTAATTAATCACACTATCATGAGAAACATGTCCACCATCAGTATTTGTTATTTTCATACGATGGTTGTGCAGAAATTAATCATTCTTACCACGTGGTGTCATCAATGAATCATGTGATCACATGAATTCTTTATGCATACAAAGATCCTAATGTGGTTTCATTACCATAAGTGTTTGGGACACTTGGTGAAATGTATACTGCTGAAAAGTTACCTAATTTCGAGGGCAGGTAACAAGTCATAAAATGCTTAACGGGAAATAATGAAGATATAAATAGATGCTTGCCTATGAATAACATTTGCGTGTATAGCTAATCGAAGATAAAACTGCTATAGTGTATAGAGAAATGAAAAGCTATGACGTAGCCCAGAGTATTATTCTATGAGCATTCTCTAAACCAAAATTCCCTATTTTGTCTGACTGATGAGCATTTAAACACTGGCGCTATAAATTAATGCTGGAGGTAAAAACGTTTCAGAAATAAGTTTGAATTATTTACACATCAAAGGAAATCACAAAAACTCATTTGAATAAGACATTTCTGCCATAGTGGAGGGATTAATTGTGCCCGCTTTGCTGCCTGACAGTTGTTCATCAAGTATAAAGTTTTACCATTCTATGAAAATGAAATAAAATGGATGTGACACTTGAAAGACCGCCTTTGCGTAAAAGGCGAGTAAGCCTTTTTGTCAATAAAAACAGTTTGCGTTAACAAATAACGTCGCACCCGATTTTCATCCACATACAACCTGCCTGTACTTTTTCGCGGAAAACCTTTTGCCCCGTAACTCTCAAGTTACTTCTAAGTTCGCCTAGTTGAACGATTACTTGGCTGTCAGACCAACCGGTTTTGTCATGTCCATGTTGTCATCTTAGAAGGGTTCAGTTTTCTGAGTATTTTCTTCAGTTGCGTTTGGAAATAGGATGCGTCTCTTTGACGTCTTGCCCTGTGCATCTGTAGTGTGGCATGTTTAGCCTTCCAAACATCGAGTTCCTCATTTTGAGCAGTTTCCAAAGGTAAAGCAGCCATATTTTATAGCAGAAAGCACCCATCTTTCTGCGTTACTAGTGCAAAAGTTCTCAAAGTAAAACAATTTCATTCAGCAAAATAGACTGGCTTTTTTATTTCGATTGAATAATAATTAAATAAGCGGCTAGGTCGCATGGCTGTTTCAGTTGAGACAACGTGCTGCGACGTCTCATTTCAACGAAATATTCGTTCAAACTGTTATACGAATACGACGGAGAACAAACAATACATCAATTTACAGTGTGATTTATCCCCCTTTACATAATGCTATTTGCTTTTAAACTGCATCTGGTTATGGGGAGCGAAAACATGAGTTTCGGTTATCCTGTAAAACCAAAGCCATTAGTGAAGTAAAAATTAGTTCAATTATCATACGAATCATATATATATTTTTCTATTGGTTACACCTCATTGAAGCATAATTTTGTGAAGTTACGAAAACAGCGAACCAAACGATGATATGTATTTATGCTTGTTGACAGTTAATTAGTCAGTGTGTATCAATGAAACGTTCGACTGTACTGCTAAACGTATATGCCCTTGTAAACTTTGGAATCCTAGAGTGAAAACGTTTATTGATGAAATGAGTTTAGAGCCAAAATGGAGATTCTTACTTTTGAAAACCATGAAATCGGGATCGACAAATTACCGCGAAGTGATTCTTTTGAGCTGAAAATATCACGTGACGAATAGTTAAAACGAATAATGGAAGTGAAATGGATTTCGGCCCTGAGGAATTTGCCGCTTATATGCAATTTTTTCGACAAGGCTCGTGGAGCTATTTCGTGTGCAATCAGCTGTGCACGACCGATGGTCCGATGCTGATGGCTACCTGGAGTACCCCATGCGTAAATACTCTTTTCGAGAAAGGAAACTAAACCGAATTGGTGTTTCTTTGAAATACAATTATGAGAAAGGTTTTCAAAACTGCCAACGAAGTTATCGCTGGGTTTGATGAACCACAACTGTGACACTACGTCCACACTGCTTTCACTCGCCCGATATTGATCAGTGTTTTGTTTATTTTTGGCGATTATACATGCCTTTCAATACAGAATTGTGTTTCAGTTTTCTCTTTATTACTTACAAGTCGATAGTCATGGGCTCAGAACATGTTTTACAAACTTTACGTCTACTTCAAAATGATTAATTATTTTGCACAATTATGTTAACAGACACAACCTTGGCTATTGGACAAAATATGAAGTGATAAGAAGTTATAGCTCAAAATAAGAAATCATTTCCTGCAGGGCAGCAGCAGTCATAATTTATATGATATCAGTGTTCCAAATGGAATATTCATTACAGTTTATAACTCTTCTTTGAAGCATGTTTTGTACGCGATGTAAAGTTTTTGTGTTAATGAATACCCATTTATTATCATAATTTTGTAAAAAAATGTTTTATATCTGCCTAGGCAAGAGTTTTCTTCATGCTGGGACGTGAAAATTGCTCTCCGATATCGATCTTAACGTATATGGCTCTTTTAGTCGGCATTTAGAAGTTTTACCTCCACCTAACAAAATGAAATATTCTATTGTTTAATATGTTCATGGAGCCAATAGGCAAATTGTTGAAAAGATGATCACAACATGCAGATATCCGTCTCATCAAATATTTTAGGCATATTATTGAATTACTTGTTAAATATGTATGGGGTGAGATTCGATAAAACCCGTTTTCCCTCGTTATTGCGGTCATCAAATCACCCCTGACTATTGCATATTTGAAGTTTGTTTTCTGACCAGTCGTTCACATGTACGCACATGGGTGCATTTCAGTACAAGTCCATTGCAAGTGACTGCTCATACGTTTCAGTTCTATTTGTTCAAACTATCGTATTTGGTGTTGCTTTCGTGTACCGAAATGATGATGACGATGATCTTTTTTATTGTATTCATCAACGTGTAAAATCAGGCTCGTGCTTAGTTTCTAATCTATTCCTCTCCTTGTGGTTAACATTATCTATCAGCAGTAGTGGAAATATCACCACTAAATAACCAGTTTGTTGACGGGTTCATGTTTGAAATGTAACATTATTTTCTATTCATGAAACAAACTTAATAACAGTGGAGTCGTTCACTGGTTTCACTACTATAAATATTTCATTTCATTGTTAAGGAAGCCGAAAAGTATGCCGCAATGTTTGAAAACCTTTTTGTTCCATTTAAGACATATAACTCCAGTCAATTAAAATTAAGATTGTACTGTTTATTCGAGAAAACGATGTCGAATCTCTCATTGATAAAGTTCATGTTTCTCCTACCGCACCGTACTGTTGATTCAAATAGACCAATTTAATTATATGCCAAGAATCAACATTTTGATCTGAACAAATTATTCAACCGGAACACCTTTCTTAGATCTATGTTCATATTTTTCCAAAAGCAGATCCTTGATAAATCCTCAAAGATGAGGTTGAAAGCTGTAAAACTCCCCCAACCAACCCACAGATAAACAACAATTGACAGGAACTCCTCTGTATGTATTATGATTGGACAGTAATCCAGAGCAGGTATATATTGTCTCCGAGGAAGCAGATCCGACTTGTTCTTTTATTTTATCTGTTAGTTATACTGCACACTTTTAACCTCAGAATTCGTCGTGTCTCAATTACAAAACAAATCTATTCGAAGAATCCAGTTTTCATTACCGGACGAGTTTCTTTTGACCAAATGGCGTGTTACTGTTCCCGAGAACCATTTGGTTTACTAGATCATCATTGTCGATCCTTGAATAACAATGATCACTTATTCATGCATGGAGCCGTCATATTTATTACAAATATCCTCCGAAAATAACCAAATTATTATTTTAGTGGTTCATTCGATTTTGCTTACATCAAACTTGCATGCAACTCCAGCTGTTGTTGATTAAAGAAAGCGAAACTCCTCACAGAGTAAACTTAACATTAAAAGGTACATTCAACCAGCGATAACATGCCGCTTTAATTAATTAACAGGAAAACTGGTAATGCTCATTTACACAGCTGAACGAAAACGAAACTAGGCGATGGCAGACAAAACGAACGCCCTCTAAGTGCTATAGTTTATCCGGCGAATTGTGGACTTTGCTTGGTTTATGAACAGCTTTTAGGCGTTTTTATTAGCCAGTCAGAAACACTCTTGGATATCTCTCTTGCGTACATGAACTGAGTTGTGTTTTATCAGGCGCATTGCGGACAATCGTACTTCGCGAAATTACCTATGCTTTGATGTAGGTTATCCACTTGTGTGTTACAGCTTCCTGCATATGACAGCCAAAAAGTCATTTATCTGAAGTTTCCAAAGATTTTAAGATGAAAAGAACACTCAAGTTGCTTATGTTCCAACTGATTATCGAAGCTAGTCAAGCGGATGCAGTTGAAGGTCATTTGGAAAGTTCTAATTCTATTGAGAATAATAACTCAGTGATCACAGCTTTGAAGCATTATTTGGTCAATAGGTGTAGAATGGGGCCTACATGTTTAATGGAAATATAGAACTCAGCAGACCTAGGAAGCGAAGAAAAAAATTCCGCTTTTTGTAAAACCCTCAATGTTGCTGTTCCTGAAATATTTTGTTTGCGAACTTTTTCAGGGAACCGCGAACGCCAGTAGGAAAACTGCTGGCCGATAAAGCCTGAGTGCAATATTCAGCGGATGAAGTATTCAAACCTTGGAGCGTTCCTTATGTCGCCATGCAATTGGATGGAAATATGCCCGACTGACGCCAGTGATATTATTTGGCAGTAGCGAATAATTGCAACAGAATGATTTGAGGACCGTGTTCACCATTTCCGCTGAGTTCGTTTATACTCTCTGTCTCTATCGGTATGTACATTCAAGAGATGAAGTTTATTTTCTTGGGTAAATTTCTTTCTTTTTTATCAAACCATTAGTGCACTCCTTACTTCTTAGGCGAGTAAGGACTGCACAAGCTAAACGATTTTAATAATTTCATCAACAGATGAAGTTCGTACTCAACTTCAATGGGAAGTTCGCGGTTTTCAAGTATCTTACCTAAACGTCCATTTCGTCCGCCTACCGCATTCATTTCTGCTGCTATTGGTTTGATACATAGACGAAGAATTAAATAATAATAAGCGACTCCCTGGTAGTTGAATCAGAAGTGCAAAGGTTCCGGTCGAATATCGGTAATTTGCACTTGGAAGATCAAAGTGCCGAGAAAAGTGCCCAATATACAGTGAGAGTGATTTGTTCCCTCTGCATGTGCTCCGTGCATTTAAATATCAAATGGACCAATCGAGCTAATTAGGGAACATTTCGAAATAAGTAGGGACTTTAGGACGGTTATTGAATTAAGTCTTTTTAAAACGTCTTTCCGTAACAATATTGAGTAGAAAAGGCGAATTAGAATACACCGCTGGTGATGTTCAAATAAAACGGAAAGGTTAAAATGCATTTTATTTGGTCATAACTCAATGCAAATACGGACCTCAGCAAAGATTGAAAGATTGAAAGATTTATTATGGGAATAACTTACAAGCTCATGCTTTTCTGGTCCCATAGGTTCGTGCGGTGGATTAGGAAACAGTGATACATACAAATCTTTTTGTAAAATGCCACGTGATACGTGCGTTTTCCACTGCTTTACGCAGCTTCACTTATGTTGGAACGTAAGATGTGCTAGTGTTTCATCGAGCCTCAGTTTGAAAGACTCAATGCTTGGAGCACAGACGACGTAGGATGGTAGAGAGTTCCAGATCGAACACACTCTGACTGCGAATGACTGACGCCGGCATTCCAAGCGGCATTTTGAGACCACTAGTTTAAATGGGTGTCCTCTAAGATGAACGTTGGGTGATAATTTCAAAAGCGGGCGACACGGATGGCTTGGGTTTTGCATTATTTGGTACACCATAATCATATCTCCTCTGATGCGCCGGTAATGATTGGAATATAATCCCAGTGACTTCAGTCTATCTGCATATGAAAACCGATTCAACCCCCTGACCATTTTTTTGGCCATCCTTTGTGGACGCTCCAGCATCTTGCAATCACGCTGTAGCCATGGATTCCAGGCCTGGATAGCGTATTCTGTGAGTGGTCGAATGTAGGCTGATAGTAGGCGGGGGAATAAAGCTGACTCAAACCGGCCGAAGACCCGCTTAAGCAAGCCGACATTCTTTACAGCTGCGTTGGACACCTTGGTGCAGTTGTGTGAGCAGCTTAAGTTTTCTTGAATGATGATACCCAGGTCCTTCTCACTTGTGGCGTGTGGCAGTTGTTCGTTTCCGAGGAAATATGAAAATCTCCCCCTGTGCCGTAGGGATAGAACCTTGTATTTGGCACATTGAGTTCTATATCGTTCATATTAAGGTGAGATTAGGGTGAGCCAGTTGTATTCTGCTACAAAACATTATAGAAAACCCATCACTCTTTTAGGCATATGAAATACCTGCTGTTAAGAAACCCAATGTGGAAAGCACATCTTTCTACTTTTTCATTTAAATAGCCCATCTAAACACAGATTTACCAAAAGTGTCCCTTAATTAATTCCCCTACATACCGGTACGTGCATACAATCACCTAGTACTGATCGTTAGCATATGGTTTGAAATTACAGGATCTTCGGATATGAAGTACCGAGAACAACGTTAACAAACATGTTTGTTACCAAGGTAATATCACAGTAATAAGCCATTAATATTGTTTACACAGTTGGCATGGAGATTTTGCATTGTTAGTTCCTCAGATTATTTAATAATCGTGATATTATTGATATTGTATATGATTCTTTATGCCTTTCCTACTCTCATACAGCGATTGATTTTGACTAGGTCTTAGGTACTGGAAGAGCCGTGGTCCCGAGATACAATCGGTGACGTCATATTTTCAAAGATTTGGTCATTGTTCTTCGAAGCCAGATAGAGTTACTTTTGGTCACTCTTGAATATCCTGGCATTCACAATGCAAGATATAATTAGAGTTAGGTCCAGCGTGAGGAAACAACAGTTGTTTCAATGAGGATCTCGGAAGCCTAGTGTTCATGAAAACAATAGTGAAGTTAGGGGAATACTATATGTGCCCAACAGCCGAATGTGAACGCTTAGTAACCAACCGACTGAAATCATTACTTTGGAGAAAAGCTGTGGTATCAGTGTACTCCTACGTTTACTGGGCGTATAATACAAGAATTGAATCACTGCGGATATCGAAAGGGACAGCTGTAGAAACAAACGGTGGACCTTGTTTAAAGATTAGAAATGAAATCACCAATCGCGACACTTCCATGAATCAATATAAACGCTTTGTTTGATAACAGTTATCTAAGAAACCATCACGAAAGTTTGCCCTTCGCAAATAAAACGATTTTCTATAAAAATACCGAAAATGGAGAAAACTGTATCGGTGATATGTCCGAGGATTCGGGTTATGCACAAAACTCAGCATCTTTAAATTTCAATTATATCGGGAAAGAAGCTTCCGAAGTTACTCAAGGTGCGTCATAACTCGTTGCTATGTACTGGAGCTGCCAAGCACGAAGACTGCTGATCAAGTCATTCACCAACGATCATGAAATTTCAGACTTATATGGCTGAGATTTTGAACATTTGACAGAGTGAAAATACGATGGCTTAGCAAAATTCTTTTCCGGATACTTAAAGTTTTATTTGCTGAACAAAATAAACAAAACATTTTCTCGAACTGTACCTCACAGCGGTCATATACAGTTCCATGCACTCAAAATATTTAATGGAACAGCTTGACCGCGACTCACCGGATGACCTTTCGACCAGTTCAATGAAGACCTCCNCCTCCGCTACAACTGTTGGTGACTCGTATCAGATTCCACGCAAATTGGGTTTAAATTTTTTAACACAAAACGTTATGCGAAGCCATTTTCGGACTGTAGATTGGTCGGCCAAAATTCTGGATGCGTTCTTTGACCAGAAAATTGCCGGCGATGTGGGACCTGTGTACAGGTGTATTGTATTGGTGCAGCAAGTTCCCTCGTGAGTATAGTGACCGTTATGACTTGCGAGCTCTCCTCGTCTGTTGATATTTGGTTCTGTGAGTTGCAATCACTGAACAGTATTCACAATAGATTACGGTTCACGTTTTGCTTACCCAGTAATCCGCATTTCGTGCTCGTCGTGTACTCTGAATCCGGGAAACATTTTGCTCAGCCCTCGTAAGATGAACCAATCAGTCGCAGTTTTCAGTAGTACATGCATTGTTGTAAGCTAAAAAAGTAGAAACTTTGTATTTTTACTGCGATCTTTTACGACAAGCCCTCTTCTGATGCAACTTAGTAGCCTCAATGGATTACATCTATTATATTTCTATATCTTATTTCACACTCAAATTAGTTTAATCTATTTCTTCGTTTTTCCGGCTTTCCATGTCCGCCCATGTTGCTGGTATTAGTGTAAGCATGTAACTGACTAACACAGTGGAACGCATTATTATCCATACTGATCCGCCAAGACGACCGGAAGTATCTTGAGCAGTTAGAGTTATGTGACTGCTCAACCATCATCGTTTGATTCTGAAGGATTTCCTAAATTCCACATCAAAAATAATACTTTCGCTTATCGCAATAGTTATCAAATTTTATGTGAACGGAAGAATGTTCTAGGGAAGGTACCACTGTTTTGATCCCACAAATTTGGATTAATTTTTAGAGGAACGCCTGATATAACATTGTTACGTGTTTGAAACCTGACTGAAGCATCAGATATCGTACTAACGTGACAATTTACTTGGCATATCTGGTATTGAGTAGATGCAAAGAGGTTTTCTTTCATTACGGAGATCCATTACTGAAACAGTTTGTAGGCAATATTGCTTTATTGTTTAACAGCATAACAGCTTAGTTTATTTGAGTATCAGTAGGTGCACCTACACAACAGGATATTTTATTTCTCGTAAATTCTGTTTCCTACATTTTATGAATGAAAAAATAGTCAGTTGTTGATTGGTGAGCGTACGGTGATGGTTTCGGGTGCAGATATTAGGTCAAGGAAGAAGTTCGCGTTGAATTACCCGTCAGTTGTAGGCCAAAGCAATTCCGAGTGCTCGAATGATTTTGGCCAATATGCCTGGCAAGTTTATTTAATAATGCCTTCTACAAGAACCTATATATATGTATGCTTCTACCAACCTTTATGATCATTTGGCTCTCTAACCGTAGAAAAAATATATAACTTTCAGGATTTAGGTTTATTTCCGGAACACGGTAGGTGTCGATGCACCAATACCATACCATGCGGGCTTTTCTTTTGAAACAAGACTAAAATGTCCGTATTGTAACGCTTAAGTAAGCCTTGGGGAAATGGAAATGTGATTTTTGCAATAAGCGAATAAGTTAATAAGTGTTCAATAGGATATACATCCCATCGGGATGCGCACTAAATTCCTAAGAGGAAAAATTATTATTTTTTCTACGTGCATGTAACCACCAATTTCACGTTTGAGCGAACAAACATGAAGACACATTGAAGGGTTCCCATGTCCAGTGTGTTTTAGATACTGATCGGAGTGCTACTACAATCAGGCAGAACCTTGTTTTACGCTCAAATTGTGTAATCACATCACGTTGAATTTATTTTTGGTTGGAATATGTTTTTGTTTTTATCGAGTATGAAATATTTTCTGAAATAAGAAGTGATGATGATAAACATTTCACGTGCCGACCTCTCCATGTTTGACCATAAACAAATCAGTGACAGGATCAAGATGAGGAAAGACTAAACAAAATAATGGTGGATTAATTTCAATCCTTTTAGGTTGTCTTGAAATAGTGTTTACAGGTCTAATCGAAACTAAAGCAACGGGTCCCTGTGAAACACATGTCGGTTGGTATACGCAACAGAATTTATACTGAAGTAAATTATTTTCCAAATAATAAGGAACAAGCCTTCGCTAGTCTTTATAGACGTGATTTTTATGATTCGCTTGTACTCAGCAGATGGAATTGTTCAGAATGGAGCGGCTACTCCCATTTAGTTATTAGTGGTTGATCTAGACCATGATGAATTAAGGGATAACCAAAGAGAATGAAACGATTTTCACTTACAAGAAATTAACATTCATAATAATTAAGATCCGAGGTTTATCTACACTAACAGTCGATTGGCCTGCCTTTGTTCTTTAGGACTTTTTCGAGTTTCTTCGGCATGGAATCCACCAACTTTGTTATGAAGTCATTTTCTATTCTGTGCTCCATTACGAGTTGCACTGTTGCCTCCAGTGTTTAATATATACGTAGCTCATTGACCTCTCTCTTCAAAACGGCAAGCGGATCTTCAAGCACATTGAAATTCCGGCCCTTAGGAGGAAGTTGCATGAACAGGACCTTAGAATCACGCATCGTTTCTGGAGTCTAAAAGCAAATAGTAAGAGAACCAGACTGCCTAAATTAATACATTTACTAAATTCTCGTGCAACATGACACGAATATTCATCCTGAAAAACAATTACTTTTTCAGACGATTTTTTCATGCAATTCTGGAAACATTTTCGAAATTACTGATGCAAATTTCCCACTATTCTATTTCTGTCCTCTTCACTGAGATAGCGAGAACTTTTGGTTTTGAGCGCTGATTGATTCATTATAGTGACACCAATAAGAACATTCAAAGCTGTGCACAAAAATGACCTTGATTTCAAGGTTGACTTTGACTGAAGTGGTATTTCTCAAATTCAATGAGTTAGACATCAAATATAGATTATTATTATTAAAACTCATTTAATGCTACTTTTATGAAAGAATTTTATTTGGTTATCCAATAGAGTTGCTATACTGGATTATTTATTAGTTTAAATAATGCCTCATAACAAATAACCGAAATGACAAGGGTTTATGGAAGTAATTTGGGATACTTTTTGAGTCATTCCTATTAGAAAATATTGCGTTTTCGTACTTGATAAAGTTTGTGGTTTTCATGTTCAGATCATTTAATCTTGACACTCAAGGTCAGACATGTTTAATTGACACTTATGCAGACTAGAAACTACGCAGATCGAAGTAGACAAGATGTAAATTATTGTCCATACCGAAAGCATTAGTACAGATGATAAATATAATGAAACTCCATTTGATCAAAAAAAAATATTTTAGTGCATCACAATCGGCCAGTACTGTAAGTTAAATTTAGTTAATTTTGTGTATCGTCCTGTGACAAGAATCAAGAGTAACCTTGTATCGGTCAGTCCACAAGAGAGGACTAAAAGCTTTGATTATTCATAACAGTATCTATTGGCTAAATGAAGATCGGGTAAACTTGTTTCGACAACTCTTCCGAAACCAGTCCATTGAAGAATCAATGCCATGATTCGATGATTTGTAGTTGATTAAGGATATTGTGAAAATATACATTTTTTGGGTACAAGTACTCGAATGAAAAGACAAAATACTGCCAACTACGCCTGTCTGATGAGTAGCATGAATCGCGAAACCAGTCGTGTGCTCCCGGGAAATGGTTTTCAGTCATTCATATACTACTTACCGTAATATATATGCATATGTATTGCATCCTTTTGAGATCAAGATGAATTTGTGATACTCTGAGGATTGAAAAAGGGTTCTTGGATATCGTAAACGTGAGAATAGAAACCCATCATCTTTGACTGTAGGAAATGAAATGTTTTGATGGGCGCTCCATGAAGGCTCAATAAGTTTCCAATCATCCATTTTAAATAGAAAAATGCACTTCCTTTCTTCTTCACTCACAAAAAACAAGTTGTCAGAATGATATCTGGAAAGATATTGCAAGTGCAATCAAGTTTGGTCTTAGTATTTTCTAGGCTTGCCAATCAAACACTTCATATAAGTAACTGCGGACATATAACGATCTCCTACTGCTTGCTAAATGCACAACGGATAAGTCGACAGACTCACCTCTGAACCACTATTACCGTCTTTGTCCCACCTCCTTTCATATATCACTTTTTCTTCATGTTTGGCAAATTATGCAAGCAAAATGATCAGGTGACTATCAAGGGAAATGGATATGTAAGACACGGCTTGATCCCAGTCTGGCATGAAGAAATACATCTTGATTGGTGTCTTTGGGCACTTGACAGACACTGAAAAGTTGATAGGTGTAAATGTAATCAAAACGCTTTGTGAACAACCAGCAAGAGCGGTAAGCCAACGATATCCTGGCAAGGCAGCGACAGTAGCTAATCACTGAACTCACTTAGTCCATTTTCAACTCCATCTAGCCCACATGACCCTAGGCCGCTCATCGGTATTGCAGCATCCAGCCCGAATCAGGTAACCTGATTGTTTTATCAGCAGAATACATGGAACACTAATTGTAATATCATACGTAAGCATTTCTACTCGTTTTTTCCAATACCTTTCCAATATTTATCTCACCCAGGAAGAAATAGTTATCTGATCATGCATACCAGGGAGTATTTCAAAAACAACTCCCTCGATAATGACACTGTAAATTGCACTAAGGTTTTTGAAACCAAACCTTATTCATAAACCTTTGTCAAGTTCATTGCATTTTCTTTTGATTTTGCGTCGTTAAGCAATCCAAAATTAGTTTATATCCACCCTTTCGGTACATAGGTCACATAGAATCTCCGGCAAACTGAGGATCAAGGACAGATTCTTGTTGACAGTAACTTTTCTTTTTATGGAAGTGTCACTCAAAGAAGGTAGAGTTATTGCAGTGGAAGAAAATACATTTTGTATAAACACCGTTCACAGATGATACAGTGCCGGAGACAATAACTTAAACGCCGAAAAATGGGTCTGGTCAAATATTCCATGCTGCCTAGCCTCTGTATTTGTGAGAAACAGCATAAGCAGATGACGCATCGTTTCCTGACCACAGCAGGGACGGAGGGAATTCACATTCACACACCGCCAAAAGTACGAACAAGTTTGTCAATGGCTCTCAGTCTACGCGCATTTTTACATCCCATCCTCAAATCCGTCACATCCGGACCAAACATCTTATGTAATATTATCACGCTCCTTCAAGTTAGTTAAGTAAATCAAGATATATAAACCGGGTTGACGAAGCACTGAAAGTAGCTGTTGCTTGCCACAACGGTTGTTTTAAAACTGGTTTTGGTGGTTCAATGAGGTTACAAATTATAGGTGGTCGTAGTTAACGAACTTTGGACCTTTTTGACTTTAGTGTCACCATAGGTTCACTTTGGAGACAAGTTTCATCTTGGAGCGCATTGTTCACTTGATCATGCATAAGCGCCAGTGGAAGGTGATGATTGGAGAAGAAGGGAAACAAGTGCGTGAAAAAAGGATTATGGAAAGTGGTTTCAGAAGTTGTTTGCTTATTTGGGTCCTAATGGAAAAGCCACACCACATCTGGTTCCCCACTGACTGTTACGTTTGACAGAAAAAGTATTTTGTAGACTGACTAGGGACTACTCCATTTTATTGAGAAAATGTGTAAATCTTACACTTCCCAAAGAAGTTAATGTTCGTCATTTGTTGCTTAACTGATACAATGACATGTGGTTGATGAGTTCTAGCGGTGGAATACATTTCAAGACAGGCCGTCCTAACGCTACTTTATCCGAGTCACCTAGTTAACAACTTGGTTCCCAAACATCTTGCTCGTATACCATTCACGGCAAGTTCACCTTCTTTCCTTTATGGTGATGCTTTTGGAAAGGATACATTCCGAATTGTTGTGGATTTTTCAGTACAAGGTTAATTCATAAAGACTTGAATTGGAATAGCACTTCTAAGCTACTCATCGCAAGTCTCTGAAGTCTTCTGGTTGAAAACTGATAGACCCCTTTCTGTTTTAAAGATTGGAAGTTATGAAGTAAAAAGCATGTATTCTTTAATAACACGCATTCAGATGCAAGAGATGTTCTTCTACTTTACAATACTTCATCATTGAAGAATTCCGCCAAACATTCACATTGTTGGTCCCTCAAAAATGTTTTATGTAATGTGCTTTTCATAATTATCCAATCCTTATCTCAAAAGCTATGTCAATTGCATTATATTGTAAAGAAGAAAAATGATTGAAATCTCGTGCGCTAATTCATAAGGTCAGAGAGACACTAAGTTAATGATTACTGGAATGTTCAAGGTATTCCTCTCCAATCATAGGAATTTGTGCAAATATCCATTAGGCTACTCAGACCAAACTGGGTCAACACAGCCGCCCAGTTCTTCAAAACCTTTCAGCTTGGTTTGGTTTTTGCATAACCAACTTCACCATAGAATCCAGTCAGATCCTTCACTGCTCTCAGGAACTTCATTGCAATCACTTGTGAGGTTGTGCATTTTTATAGTAGGACAGATTTATTGTGTAAACACTGACGATTGTTTTCCTAGAGTTTTCTCAATTGACATTCTTTGGATCGATCATCGATAGCTTCAACTAACTGTAACAATACGTACTTTGTATGGCTGGAATGTTGCTAGTCCTGTGATTTGTCAAAGAATCGTTCTTAGTAGGATTAAGGATAATATAAGTAACACTGAAGGCTTTAGTCAGTCCACTGAAATTTCAATAGTAACGATTTCATCAGAACAGATCCTTACAGAATATGCTTTTCTGAATTGCAAATCAACAATAAGAAATGTGTAAGAATAGTTTGCTGTGGTTCTGAAAAGTATTCAATCTAATCATTCACACACTTATGAAAAACAAATTTACCAGTTATGGTATTAGTAGAGCTTCTTCAGCTGAGGAAAGTCGGGCAAGTACTATCATACCTATCCTGGCTTTAAGCATAAATCAAATTGTTGGAACCCGTTCAAAATAGTTAAGCGAAGCACAGTGTCAAAGATACATTTACTTTGTGAACAAACTTTGTGACATAAACTTGGTCGATCGAACAATGCCCCCGCTGGAGGTTAGCTCGTTGTTCAACAACGTTCCCATCAGTGAAACGATTCAATATGTGTGCAGTTATGTACAAAACAATAACGTAGAGCTCGGCATACCTTTGGATGACCTAAAACAACTGCTTTACTTCTACACCTATAATGCTCAGTTGAAGTTTAATGATGAGATATATCGACAAAAGGATGACGTGGTCATGGGGTCTCCGCTGGGACCGCTTCTGGTGGATTTATTCATGGCGAAACTTGAAAACTCGTATATACGGTCATCCATTGAATACTGTGTACTATACACACGGCACGTAGGTGACATTTACTGTGTGATCAGTGCAACATTGAGCACAACGGAACCATTAACCAGGTTCAACAGTGAGCATCCCAGCATAAAATGTACTTTAGAATTGGAGTGTAACAACAAACTGCCGTTTCTATATGTCTGCATCACTCGTCGATCAGATGGTTTGGTGCAAAGTCCCGTGCATAGAAAGGCAACTTGGAAAGACCAATACATTCATTTCCAATGCTTTCTGCCACTGGAGGTAAG
>UZAN01041959.1:1641-16451 GCA_900618425.1 Echinostoma caproni
TTCACTGACCTACGTTTTATTTACTGCCGAAAACGTCAAAGCGAAAATAATGGCTCTGCGAAAAAATGCAACCCCAGATACAGACAACATACGCCCGAAATCTCTGATGTTTCTGGTAAATCACATATCCGAACCGCTAGCCATTTCGTTTCAACGAATGTTCGACTAAGTAACACTCCCCGAATAGTGGAAACAAAAAGCCATTTCGCCCATATACAAAGGTGGTTGTCGTAGTGACCCCGCTATATACCGACCTGTAACCCTGCTTCCGATATTATCGAAAATTATGGAGTCAATTGTGGAAGATTCTCTGATGGAACACCTCGAAAGATTCAACATTCCTTCGACAGCTCACCACGGCTTTAGGCAAAAAGGATCCTGCTCCACCAACCTGCTTCTTGTTTGAGATGAATGTACCAGTACAGTTGACGAAGGGGATGTGGTGGATGCGATTTATCTCGACTTCTCGAAAGCATTTGATCGGGTGAATCACAAAATTTTGCTGCAGAAGCTCTACAACTATGGCGTTCGAGATTTCGCGTTTGATTGGATTAAAGCATTCCTCGAACAACGGATCACATCACTTCGTAATTCTGATTCCACATCCGGATCTATCAAGGGCATCCGCGGTGTTCCACAAGGGCCCGTACTCGATTCCCGTCTGTTCCTCGCCTTCATAAATGATCTAACGAAAGTTTTAGGCCCAAAATACTGTTTGCAGACGACGCCAAAATCTGGAACACAACAACAGAGCCTCAGGGCTCTATAACACTTCAGGAATCACTCAACTCAGCTTATCAGTGGTCTAAGGAGAACGAATGCAAAGTCGTATCCCCCCTACACCACTAGTGAAAATTCTCGTATTTCCTCGGGGATCAGCAACTATCACACACTTCTAGTAAAACAGACTTAGGTATTGTTGTTCAAGAGGATTTCAGCTGATCCATCAATTGTGCTGAGGCTTTGTCCGCTGCTATGAATGATGTCAGCTTACTTGGGCGAGTCTTCGGCCGGTTTGAGCATCACTATTCCCACATTTGCTATCAGCGTAATTTCGACCCTACACAGAGTACGCTATCCAAGCTTGGACTCCATGGTTGCAACGTGATCACATGGTGCTTGAGCGTCCACAAAGTATGGCCACCAAGATGGCCAAGGGATTATATTACCTGAAATATGAGGAGAGATTAAGACCAGTGGGACTGTATTCTGCTCATTACCGCCGAACTCGGGAAGACTTGATTTTGACGTAGAAAATACTGCAGAACGCAAACCATCCACGTCGATCACTGCTGGTGTTATCAAACAATGTACATCTAAGGGGAATTCGTTTCGAGCTACTGATTCCAAAGTGTCGACTGGAATGCCGGCGCCAGTCTTTTGCAGTCAGAGTATGCAGTTCTTAGAACGCCGCTCCATCTCATGTCGTTTGTGCATCCACTATTGAATCTTTCAAGCATAGACTCGATTAAACCTTGGCACGACTCACATTCGTACACCGCTAAAAGCAAACGCAAATTCACTGTGCCCTACATTATCTATTATCTCCTACCCGGAACTCTATGTGACTCCTTTTACGACATGTACAGATTCATCTGCGTAAATATCCTATGGAGACAAGAGAATCACGAGCTTGTAAATTATTCCCATGATAAAACTTTGAATTTGACTTTATGCGATCGATATCTGAAACCTTTGTTGACATTGTTTTGTGAAGGCAAAAAACTGAGCAGTTGGTCAGCTATTTTGGTCATGAGTAGTACTTCTGTGTCCCCAGGCGAAACGAGAACCGTCGTTGGATGATTAGACCTTGAGCTTGTAGTGGTATGGGTAGACCATGTTTTGTAGTAGTATTGTGAGACACTACTGTCACTTGTGAGTAATTTACAAACACTAGAAAACGGTTATTTAATTCCCATGGAATTCGCGAGTGAATCAAAGGATTTACTTTCGTAACGACAGAGAATGAGCAAATTTCATCGGACAGTTTCAGTACTTATTTTTTGTACTGTTTGGAATTCTAAAGACTTGGTACAAATGAGATATTTTGTTGCATTTATTTCAATTTACCGATACCCCTATCATTATTCGTATTACATAATCCTCTTTGTGGATTTGTACCAGTAATGATACTGGTAGTAATATTTTTATATATCTACAAGACAATGCGGAGACAAGGAAATTTAGTTATCTGGATAACAAGATAGGATAGGGTAATAAGGTTACATGGGACAAAAACATCTAATTTTCAAAAACTGGGTATTATTTTGGTGGTCCTATTTGCATCGGTGATCACTAGTCTGAAGGTACGTGTTTCTACTGTAGTTCCAATGCAAAATGTTTCAATCCACTTGAGAATTCTAATAACCGCTTCCTGGTGAGTGCAAACTACTCAAATGTGTAAGTACCACCGCATAACAGTAGTTGTGTTGTGAGATACTACTCACTTGTGAGTAGTAGGTAACTTTCAATGATCAAAAACATAACAAGACCACCGAGAGCCAAGTGACGTGTTTGAAAGAATAACTACCGAGTGCCCTATGCACTATTTGATGCACCGCCAGGAACTGCGATGGTATGTTTCTCATGAGATGTTTTGTGTTATGTATGGCAAATTGGTGACATCCCATCTGAAATCCATAATTAACTTGTTATCCTTGGCCGGAGCCGTCTAGTGGAATCATAACAGTAGTAGTTCTTTTTGTTGTTGCTTCTGCTGTTGCTTCTGTTGTTGATGTTGAATTCTTTGGGGACATATCGGAAACGTCAAGAATGAATGAACTATAAATGAGTAAGACTCACATAAGAAATGATGCTACACGAACCCCCGGTTTGTGAATTTGTGTGGAATAAAAACAAGAATGAATTTGTTTCAATGTTTGCTTTGAAAATCGCGTTGATAGACCAATGGAGAGATCGTCTACCGAGAAGCGTAAAGTTTCAGTGAATAAATTGACAATAAAGCGACAACATTGCTTTATGCTTTATGCTACTCAACTCGATTTCTCTCATCACTCTATTTTACACCAAACTTATCCAGCTCGTTCTTTCGTCATTGTATCTTGTTACGGAATACATGATGCAAAAATGTCTGCTCGAAAGGAGTAAGCGAGATGAAATCACCGGAGAAAAGGCCTAGGCTGAGCCTGTGTCACACCGCCAATGCTGTGCACGTGTAATCCACCTCCAGTCTGCCCCACGATCTGCGTATGCCATAATAATCACACGGTTCCACCTACCGCGGCCTGCGATGCTCTTCAAGAGTACGTGACCTCGTAACCGAAAAATAGGATCACACGCGTGGTCTGACAGCGAGTAACTTGGTACTACTTAGAATAGGGAGGCTTTGTATTGCTCATTCAACAATAAACCCTACACCTACGCAGTGTCAGTCGCATCGTCATTGTTTACGTCTTGCGTTCACCTTCAAACGCAGAGTATGAAATAGTTGCCATTAGTTCACTTGTTCAATTCAGTGAACTCATATATCACGAGCAAATCAAAGCAAATTTTGACAGTGGATGATACCGTCTGGCGAGATCTGATTTTCCTCAGTGAACTGCTTGCCCCGAATATTGGGAACTATACAAAACGGCGTAATTCTTCTCCAGGCTGATAGAAGTATGGGTTTAGTACTATGGTACATGTGTTGAAATAAATTCAGTTCATTTCAGTTTCGTACATTGCATGTCTCAATGGGGACGTTGTATAATGTTGATCGCTGCCACATCTAAAACACTGGACTGTTCATGACGTTGAGAGTTGACCACGAGTTATTAAATCGAACTGGCTCTTGTTATTTCTGGCATTTCGTTTCTTCTCGCTTCTAGAAATCCTGGAAGACCTGACTGCCATGGATTCCACGTGATCCTCCATTTCCCCATTTTTCGTTCTTCTCGTATCGTTCCATCGTGCCATGGGTTCTTATTGTTTGTTACACATAGTATTCTTTAGTGTCGCCATGATTACAAGCATCCTGCTACACATTCTTGCTATCTCCGTTGATCTGCTCGGGTCCAGATTGAATTGGTATTACACATCCGCAGCATATTGTCACCAGTTATTTTGCGAGCTTCTATCGCAATTATTTCTATTGACCATGTCCATTCGCCTTTCTTCCCCCCCCCATTCGATCTCGAATTTTGCTTCTCGTCCGCCGAGACTTCGGAGATAATATCTACAGTGCGATTGCATCATCGTTTCTTATCCCTCTCACCCACGATCTCACAAAGCTGAACTCCCCTCTGGCCCTCTTCAACATTTTGTTGAATAGATTTCCATAATTTGTACAAGCTGTAATTCGCCAGTACGATCATAGATGAGTTGGCAATTCGGTTCAACCCTGGTTGGCACAGTGCTAACACACACACCTTCAAAGCCAGGGTCCAAAGTTCAACTCCCCGACGGGACGGTGTAGATGCACTACTGATGAGCTCTAACAAAAGCGGGACTCCAGTCCGGGGCTTCTACGTGTATGGTGAAATGATTGAACTGAGGCTAGTGCGTGATGGTGAAGTCTGCAGAATAGTCAATTCAAATCAACATTTAGATACGTTCAGCTTAACGGACCTCAGATTGATTTGAAATAGCTTGTAGTAACTAAAAAGTTACCTGCGTAACTAATAAGCTTCCGACTCAATGGAATAGATAAATCACTAATTACTCAGAAATTGCATGTAAAATTTGATCGCAATATGTTCCCATCAGACATCAGAACGAAATGGGAACGTGAAGAAATTTGTTTTCAATATATCCCTTCAGGTCTTTGTAAATATAGCTTGATTACTCAACAGAGTACTAAACGTCTATTTTTTGGACGCCCTTTGAAGAATAATTCCAGTATCAAAGACCAATCAATTTTTCGCAAAATGAAATCGTAGCAGAATTTTTCCCATTCTTGAATTTACCGGATGGTATATCACACACACACAAACACACACACCATCCCGTAATCTGTGATGAAATCAATGATGAGATCATTCAGCGCCACTCATCAAATCAGTAACAACGAGTTTATGGTCACCGCTTGAGAAAATCAATGGACATCACTGCAACAGCGTTGCAACTGCTTTTCTGTTCATGGCTCAATCATAAGGATACTGCGAAAAAGACTCTCTCTCTCGTTGATTGGAAAACATCACACGTGGTGGTGGTGTCGATGGCTCATCATCGATTGGTGGGCCACGTTTCTCTCGACTACGATGAATAGCTTGATTGAGTGAAATATAGTTCTTCGACAAATGTTCTGGATGAATTCATTGTCTTCATAGAAACTTGCACTTGACGCACATGTACAACAGATTCCACCTCGTTTAACCCCAGTAAACGATAGGGCGCGCGAGCCAGGTGGCGCTATTGAGGTGAGCAAGATCATTCAGACCGTAAAATGCTGAACGATCCGTACGTTTTGCTCACTGCCAAACTGAGATCGCAATGAGACACATTGAATAAAAAAAATAAAAGATCCGGTTTTGTTGACGAGTTTTCACTCCCTTCGATTAACTTAAGTTACGCCAGTTAAATAATAAATTACTTTGTTTTGAAAAATTAAAAGCATGTTTCTGTATATGTGTATGTGCACGTGTGACTTGGTATGCAATAATCTCCATGTGTTTTGTTCATATGTTGGTAGTGAGGAGGGGGGGGGGGAGGTAGAAGGAGCAAAGTTTGGACTGATAAGCACATCGACTATCTCACGGTCTATTCTGATAGCCTCCCTGTTTGAATCATGTGATCAAACCTCGCTGCAGATCGTTATAATGATGATCCGTGCGCAACGGCAGAACGCATCCAACCGTGTGTTTAACTGTAAGGTCTTTGTGATAATCAGCCTTAGAAGATAGTGATCATTTTCTCAAGTGGTTGTATTTTTTAAATCAACGATAAGTGTCAATTGAAAATCTCATGTGTGAAAATTGCGGAATCGTTTCTTTGATTTATAATTGTTCTGGTGACACGTCGAAAATCCGTCTGGTTGCGTACCTGTTCTGTTGATGGACATATATGTGACCGGCAAGCGATACTCACGTACGCATCAACTCGATGCTTTGCGAACGAGCTAATCACCGATCGATATGACTGTCATTTTTCAGTCAGACAGAGTGGTATTTATGCTGGCGTTTTAATTGTTTATCCCAATGAAATTTAACGGACTACTAGATCAGAAATCACTCGGCTTACCGTAAAAGCACACCTCAACCTATTCTGAATAGAATGAGAACACAGACAGGCAGTAACTTCGGTTATGGAAAGAATAACTGACGCCAATTATATGGTTTACGGTAAAATATTCAAATTTAAACTAAATTCCAGCGAACCTGACTAGTGATGGGTCAAGAAAAAAAGTGATCAGTCTGTTCTCATATCCGATCTGAATTTCCCTAACCGATTGTAACCGATTGTAAATTAGAGATCCCCCACGTGACCACTATCTGCTATCCATGCGTTAAATATGATTGGCTACCGGTTAAAACATATTTAATCATACAAGAGGTTTTGACAAATAAAAACAGTTCATCCAAGAAATTGAAAGAAACAAAGAGCTTGTCGAGGTGTATTTGCAGTTTATCAACAATCACATGGCCCAGAATTAACCTGATTGGTGGGCGTCAAGGTCATCAATGAAGGAAGCACGCGTGGTTTAGAGGTCGCGAACCGATAAACAATGACGTGGGGTCATCATGGGGCTTACGCTTACAGTAGCGCGATCCTCACCATTACTGCATGGAGTTCATGTGGTTATTCGATTCCTCAACTGATTGTTCCAATAACTCTAATATTGGATCCAGTTGTAGAAAACAAAGCCTCAGTCAATCTACGAGCGTAACCAGTTTGTTTTTATCTCACGGTCTTCAATTGGCCCTATTCAAAGTGATATACCATTGCGTTCATGAATACAGTCAAATCAGTCAGTGAACATTTGTCATCGAACTGAGGTTAGCATTTTATCCGTGTTTAAATTACATTTTTACCCACTCCATCTGGCTTCCTACTTCCCGGAAATGATGAGTCATCTTTCAGGTGATCTGTTTTGGCGCACAAACAATAATATAGCACCTTTTTCATAGGTTGTCAGAAAGAAATACAGATTGACGCTGGAGAAACACGGAACGAGCAGGAAATATCTGTCGTGTTAAAATTCTCAAACTATCCAACCCCACTAGTCGCTCCGCGAAATCTTTGGAGTACAATAATTGAATAATTTCAACTGAAAATACTCATGCTACAGGAAAGCATCTTGGCTTCATAGTTTCATAGATGAACCTACAATTGGACTGCACTCCTTTAACTTACATCGTCCAGGACATCAAAGACAACGATGCACATCTCTTTTACTTAAGACTTTGTATGGAGACCATTTTATCCTGCATGAATGTATATGTTTTACAAGAGCAACCATTTTGTGTACGGGCACCAACTTTACACCCTAATGTCCATGTCATTCAGTCAATTTCGTTTGATCTTGGTATTGCTGGACAAGGTATTGCGTATTTGATTTCTCCTTTATTTGATTTATCTTATTGCAGTCATATCAATTAAATACTTCTTGTGAAATAAGCTGCCGGATTACTCCCACTGAACAAAGAATATTTGACCGGTAGACACCTTTCGAAATGATTCCTTATCTGATTCCTTTCTTTTCTGTGGTTCCATTTCCTATTATCCCTTTTCATGTTTAGGTTTTACATTTGGGACCAACCAACTACTCAGACGATCTCGTGATTTGATATGTGGATGACATGGCAGTCGTTTCCAAATAGGGTAAAGATTACAAACTAATTGTCTTCCACCTTCCATGTCCTCCATTTTTAAATCCATTAAAGTTTATTCGTTATTCGAAATATACAGATACTGACTGAATTGGTTCAACCGTATCCTAAATTTAGAACTATGCTTCAGTTTACAATAGCATACCTGTATATCGATAGCTATGAGTAAAGCGCATTTATTCCGAACGTCACCTCCCACTATGATATTCTTAATTCTTCACTATCACTGCTTGAATTGACGTGACCTTGAGTCCCATGATCAAATTTGTAGAGGTTCGAAAGTTACAGCCCAGATTTGGAAAATGTTTTGTGCACAGCAGCCTGGAGATTCATTCTTTCTAATAAATGATTGATGTTTCATGAGGATGCCTCTTATTGTCAATGCAAGCATTATAAATAGCACATCTTCTTTCCTGTAGTGCAAAGTAAAGTAAAACGACAACGGATAATTCTTTTTTAAGTAAATTGACCAATTACATGGTTAGCGAGTCGGGTGGTTATTAATTACAGAGCATCTTATTGTTGAGCCCCAAGACGTGACCCTCTGGATAGCCCGAAACGTGGTGTTCTGATGAAGTCGGCTTCTATCACTGCCACTCCCGAAATGATATTGCAAAAGGCCATACTTTTCCGAGATAAACTCAACTCCTCATTCCATTTGAGGTTTTTCATAGAAATTTTTATACCTTATTATGTAATAGTTGCTTACATTTCTGCTGGACTGGAATGTTCCAAAATCAANCCAGTCACCCAGTCAAACAACCCACTTCCCAATGTAATCGAAGAACTATCCCCCACTATCTCGCACTGTCTTGTTCTACGGCCGCGAGAGTTGGTCCCTCCACGCATAGTACGTACGGAGATTATGTCTTTAACCACCGTTCCCTTGGTTATATCGCCAAAATACATTGGCAACAGCGAATCCCCAACGACGTGGTTCGCCGAAGAATCTTCCCCGCAGACAATCTCAGTCGTGCTCTGAGTGCCACCATCTCATCCCAGAGACTTCGATGGCTATGACATGTGGTGCGGATGCCGGATCAATGACTGCCCCATCGTGTTGTTTGCGCAAGCAGACACTAACTGGAAGCCGCGACAAGGTAGACAACGAATAACCCAACCCACAACGATTAAGGCATTGGCCTCCAATTTGGCACTGGTGGGACGCTCTAGACTCCCAGGCTGGGGTCCTAAGGACAGTGAACATCTATGGCTTGAGACACTGGCAGATATGGCTGATAGTCGGCAAAAGTGGCACAACTATTACGCGACTCTTATTCGTGGATTTATATTTAATCCCTTTTCATATCTCTTTCTTCATATGTTGCAGCACGTTCGCCAATTTTATGTAATTGGTTATGTGTTAAATATATATATATATATATATATATATATATCTGTGTCAAAGACAGAAACACGTTAGCTCCCTCTACCTTGGTGGTCATTGGTCAGGCTGCGGCATGTATTAGAGGAAGCTGACAAATTCAATCTATTTAGCTAATGGATGCGCAAACGGTCAACAATAAACAAGGGCAGGCAGGATATCGCCAAAAAAACAGTACAACAGTTGTGTCGTGCTTTTGGGTGACTTTAATAGATGAATTCTTATAACTGATATATCAACAATCATAACGGAAAGGGAGAAAACGCACCTTTATGAACCATGTCACTGACGAATCAGCACACAGTAGACTCCATTACATATATGCTGTGTCCAGAATGAAGAAAAACATTATCCATTGTATTGTATTGTATTGTATTGTATTGTATTGTATTGTATTGTATTGTATTGTACTTGTTTCCAATGAAGCTTCAACGAGTTATGTAAAAGCTTTCATCCAAAACATAAACCACCGTTACAATTCTGGCAAAACCAGGTGAAAACGTTAGATGTGAACTGTACAAAATATGAGTTAATTACTAAAGGCATTAGAAAGCTCAGAACGAACACTTTCCTTGTCGGTCAGTATCCGGGCCAGATAGGGTACCAAAGCGTTTCTGTTTGCACATATGCGAGATGGAATAAGTTTGTACTGAGAACGGGTGGCGGAGTGGGATTTGCATGCACACAAGTCAATGAGCAGAGGATGGGTGCAATCGGATAGGATATTGTCAGCAAACTTCAAGTACGCATCAATATGGGCATTACACATCTGACCAATCAGAACAAACAAGGAGACTTGGGAGACACGGCTGATCATTGAGAGGCCACGCCTGAGCAACTTGAAATCAGCTTTCAGCAAACCAGGGGAAATTTCAGGGGAGCAGTAACGGGATATAAGGAGGATAAATTGTTGAACGAAAGCGTTTGCCACCGATAAGTCAGAACAGAAGTGGCGCAGTCTTCTTAGCTGAAAAGAGAGAACTTTCAACTGGCGAGCAACAGTTTGTGCGTGTAAAGACCAGCAAAGGTTATTTTCAAGTGTGACACCTAAGTACTTCACATGGCTGAGCCTGCTCATCGGCTTCCCATGAATCTGGACATTGTCGAAGGGAGATGGGGAACGGTTTAGAGTAAAAATACATTTAAGACACTTTTCAGGATCAAGATTAAGACCGGATGAAGTGGAATATAAAACAAGGTGGGATAGATTTGTGCTGTATTCGACCAGTTCTGATTGGTTAGATGCGGAAACAGAAATGGTGATATCATCAGTATACTTAAAATGTCGAACAGGGGGAGCAATAGGTAAGCCACTGATATAAGTCGAAAAAGGATACGGTGATAGAACAGCACCTTGAAGTACACCCGATCTATTGAGTGATACAGTTGACTGTCTTCTTCCCAATCGTTGCGGAAAGTTATCAACACACCATTCAAGAAGAGAAGCGGGACAGCCAAGAGGTCGGAGCTTGTTTAGTAGAAGAGAACGGGGCACCGAGTCAAAGCGGAAGAATAGCCAAGAAACGCACAGTGCACATATTTGACTTTCTCGTTAAGGGACTTACAGATGAAATGAACTGGAGAAGAAACGGCATCTAATGTGTATGCAAACTGATAAGTATCATTGGGATGGTAAGGGATAACTGAAGGCGATGCAGGACTGATTGCTGCATCAATTTCAAACCAGTGGAAGTGAGAGCAATTGGTCTGAAACGCTTCGCTATTGGGGCCCTTGACGTTTCTTTGGGGATGGGAGTCATTCTCATTGGGCACCAACAGTCTGGAATAGTTCGGAGTTCGAGTGAAAGATTAGCTATATGCACAAAAGTGTGAGACAGTGGCAGAGCACCGTGTTTAAGAAGGGTTGGACCTAAGTTGTCTGGACCAGATGCGGTCGACACCTTGAGAGAACACGTGTTTATACATCTCACTTAGAGGTGATGAGATCAAACGAAGGTTGGATGGTTGGAGAACTGGAATCAACATAACTGGGGTATGTGTCGGACGAAGAATGAACAAATGTAGCATTCAGTTTTTAACTGTCAATAGAGGGACTGGAAATCACTTTCTTCTGCCTGCAGAGTAAATTGATTCCACGCCACATAGATTTACAGTTCCTCGTCCCAAAAAACTGACTTGCATAAAGAGCGTCTAACTGTCTTATTTCACTCTTGATCAGAAACGATAGTCGTTGCATTTCGGCCCTCCTGTCACATTTAAATGCACGTCTCTTTCCATGGCTAATATGTTGAAGAAAAGGTGTTGATATTCTGCCATGTTGAGGGAACAAAGTTATCACAGGACAGTATATGGCAAAAACACAGTTCAACACTTCTGTTAGAAATGTCATATTGGACCAGTAGGTTATGTTTAAAGGAAAACAGTCGGTAACTACCTTAAGCGACTCTCTAAGCAAGGCAATATTGTCTGGGGAAAGATCTCGCTGACGGAACATGATGTGTTTGGGTCGAGTAAAAGAAAAAAAGGTCCTGAGTGTGAGTAAATTTTAAGTCTGACCACGATCCGGTTGTGATCACTGGTGCCTAAAGAGGAGAACTGGTAGAAACTCAGTCAGCGTAATATGTCATTATGTTGTCTAGATGAGATTTTCCTCTAGTTGGTTCAATAATCAGGTCACTGGGATTTAGATAGAATAAAGGGTGCAGGGGGACGTGGGTAAAGTCAATAGCTATTAGGTGCAAGTTGTCAGAAAGAGATGACGCAATAACCGGTAGGAAGTAACCGTAAAATGTGTCAATGTCTGATAACCTACACCTGGGTGCAATGTATAAATTAGTGATGGCAATAAGAGGAAAGCGAGAGAATTCGGGGTGACAGACGACAGTCAAGCAATCAACTCCATTCTGTGAATACGTAAAAACTACTTCGGACTTGTCGCACCAATTGGACTTGATGAAAGCAATCACACCGCCTCCCACCTTCTTCTTACACTGTTGTCTATCCAGTCTGAAGCAGACGAAATTATTCAATTGGACTACTGAATCGTCCACATCATCATTGAGCCATGACTCCTGAAGACACAAGATACAAGAGGTGCGAAATTCCTTTCGCTGGTGTAGGTAGGATAAATCCGGAAGCTTCCCAAACACAGAACGAACATTGTTACTCACAACGGTATGTACAGTCATTTTGCTGTGAGAAGTACGACCAAGAGCAGTTTGCCAACCGGCACGAATGCGTTTTCCGCGTTTGCAGTATTTGTGCGCTTGACTAGCAACTGGCACTCCAAACATAATAGTCTGGTTTTACATAAAAACATCCTTAATTTTTAACAGGAATTCTTTTGTGTATATGGTTAAAGCACACGTATTTAGCAATTGGGTAGATAAATTCCAGAACGCAACGGTGGCGAGAAATTGTAGCGCAGCCGTTCAAGGGGCGCGCGTGCATTTCCGTGAATGAGACTCAAAGCACTGTGTGTGGAGACCAAGCAAGCTGACAAAAGTCAGGATATCGCACGAGTTCGGTCGATACCAGTAATGACAGTATATCTTCACTTGCTCAGAGTGAAAGATTTTAGTCTAAATGGAACTGTACTGCTTTGAGTTGCATTTAGCGGTCAGTGCATGTGTATATTTCACAATCTGAGGTATTTCGTGGTATCAGCTAGTTAGCCAGAGAATAATGATTCTATTGGGGTATCTTTCACTTGTCGATCTATCTTCTCGTCAAACTGTACCAACGTTTTATGGAAAATGAAGATCATCGCTATTCAAATGTTATAGGATAGCCAGAGCTAGCTAGCTCAGTATTTTTGTAAACATTGAAGGTCACGAAGGTTACGTTGTCGCATAAGTTCGATCATTACCTACATATGTACATGAACCACCATCAAATGTGATGTAAATAGACAGAATGAGAAGCAGAAATATTAGCAGCGCAGTATCAGTTTGGAACATCAGTTGATTTCATTCTTTAGCTTTCTTTGAAAGATGAAGGAAGAAATCCACTGTTAGTCGTCAATGCACCCTCGCTTGAACCGGCATCGAAGGTAATTATGAATCTTAGTTCCCTAGGGGTCGGTCTTGTGATTTATGTTGCAATTACCAGTTTTTTCATGCCCTTTTATGATGAAACGGTTGTATCTCTGTGTATCACAATTGTCTGAGTTCAGACAAGTTGACAAACACAACCAAAACAGGCAGCTTTCGAGCATTTACTTTGACTTTTTCTAGGTTGATCAATTCCACGTGTCTCTGGCCATGCGGTCGATAAGTAGAATTAAGGTGCACAACGGGAGCTCTCGATTGCCTCAGTGCAAATGCACGGGACCGTAGTGTGGTGTGTAAAGGTGGCATTTCATTGGAAATCGCTCTTGTTTGATTCGGACTGAGCAGCAACACATGAAGTCCGCGGTCCATCCGGTTAGTTATACGTTCGGAACGTTGTTTAAATTCTGCAATTCAATTTCTTTTTCGAATATCACTTCAGGAAGTCCCGGCATTATTTCAAGTTGTTTGAGTATCATTTCAGATGTTCTCAGTATCATCTCGATTTGTCTGTGCATCATTTCAACCTGTCAGATTTATCTCATCGGAGCATACACTTTTAAAAACACCACGTTGCATAGACTTCGCAGAATCCGATTGAAGCATAAGGCTGAGGATTGTGAAACGTGCCTCGGTCACACACACACACACACACACACACACACCAGTCCACGTGACATCTTGATTGTTTGCCTTGTTAATACAAGGACGCATCTGTATGTGTGCGTGTTCGTCCCCCTCCACCTGAAAAGCCAAGCCGCGATAAGGGCCATGCTACGCTAATACCAATAGATCATGTTAATCAACGCTTGAGCCTTTGGCAGCGTCTGTCGTATGATGCTGCAATCCGAATTCCTAAGCTACACATCAAGCGGCTGCACTTGGACACCAATCTATTGATATGCCTATCATTATTAACCAGATCCCATTCAGTTTGTAAGACATTTGTAGATTATACTTCATCCGTGACAGCACCACAGAAGTACCAACAAGTTCTACTTTTCAATCACAGAACGATCAAAATGACCAGTTTGACCATATATACAGAACGGAATAAGATATGTCCATCAAACCAACTGTGATTGAAATAATGTAACGAGGGCTGTCGAAATGTGCCATGAATTTTATGATAGTTAAGGAATTTTATGGGAAGTTCTAAGCTCAAAAACTGGAATGTTTTTCAGAAGTGAGCTTTTTTGAATATGAACTGCGAATTTGATAACCCTTATTACTGAACTGATATGGTTCTAGTAAAACACTTCCTTTGATTTACTGGAAGATACCCATTGACTGCATCAAGAAGTCACTTTGGCAAGCAAGCCCGTTTTCGATGTATCATTTACTAGCCAAATACAGCACTCTTTTATAGGTAACAAAATCACATAATTGAAGAAGACAGAAAAACGGTAGATCATGTCTGTGTTTGTATGCTTGTGTATGGATACTATGGATAATATAGTAATGGGTGCATAAGGGTTCAAATCATTCTGCTGGATCAAATACATAAGCTATTTGACACTCATTGGATAACCGATTTCATGTCACTCTATCTTTTATGGCTGATCATGGTAAATCCAGCGCTCTGACCAACTGTTTTTGACCGTACAAGGTGGGAGTTGTTCAATCGAATCGCGGGCGCTTCAGCTG
>UZAN01041959.1:16925-41288 GCA_900618425.1 Echinostoma caproni
CCCCCCCCCCCCCCCCGGGTTCTCGTCAATCAGCGACTTAGCTAGGGTGATGTTCTCGAATGCGCTGGGTCAAAGGGCAGGTGCTACGACAAATGTAAGAACACGTAGATTGGTAAGTACAGAATGAGGTCATTTCCATTGGCTGCTCGTCTTTTATCTGCAATCAGAGATCTAGTTTGGGAGTATAGATTATGGATAGGTCGGCAGCATAATAATTGTTTATGACTACATTCTGGAGACGCTTATTTATCATTTCAGATAATGAAAAGAATGGGCAAATAAACTGATTTTATTTTTACCGTCATCTCTGGTTGCACTTTGGTGTGTGACCATCATGCATTGTTCATTGATCCTATCTGGATATCCATTTTCTATGAAAATCGTTCTGATTTTTCTCAGTTCTTCCTCACTTAATTAAGGCAAGCGTATTTTGTCCTTCTTTGATTTGTTTGTGGGTTCATCAGTTTCGGTTGTCACTGCCCATACAGTAGATAATTGCAATAAAGGTACATAACCGGAGCTCTCGATTACCTTAGTGCGAATTCGGAAGGCAGCAGGACTGGAAGTAGAGACAACATTTCAGTGGGAATTGCTCTTCTTTAATTCGGACTGACCAGCATCGCGAAAAGTCCTCGAGTCATCGGTCAGCCGTTCAACACACGTTTCTCTCATGAGAGCTCTGTCGTTCGAACCCCAGGATTCACCACATAAAAGACATGCGTTACCAATGGACAAAACCCACATCATTGATCAGAATTGTCAAAATATGATTTTACGGATGTGGTCTTTACAGTGACGTCTTCTTTTCGGTGTGACAGCAACCAAAGGACATCGTGTGTTAACCCCAACTGAACGCCTGCCATAGAATCAGGTTTTTCTCGCACGTTTGGTTATGCTGTTCCAAACAACCTTATCAGACAGGATTCAAATTCACTGTAAATTCAGTCACTCGTGAGTAGTGGTATGTGATAAACAAGATTGATTTAGACTGACCGTCTGTCCGGAACCACTTCCCACAAGTAATTATGAGTTGAGTGCAAATCGTGATGTCTGAGCCAATGGATGATGTGTTCATAAAACCCCCTGATCAATACATCCCTCGGCCCAGTCGAGCCATGGATCCTACCGGCTGAGGTATCTTGTATACGTTTCTCTGTTTTATATTTATAACAAGCGTTTTTCAATTCCCGCTCGGACGACTTTTGCCGTCCGTCGCGGATCGCTTCATTGATCGCTTCGGGACTTAACGTTTAACCATTTGATATTAACGGAAACACCCTAATAGAAGTTTTCAGTTTCAGTTTCAGTTTTTGCAACCATTAACTATACACGTTCGTGCAACGACCAAGGTATCCACCGAGGGAAACGAAGATTTTCGAGCACTTTATTTTCCTTTTTTCTTTTTTTTCTTTTTTTTCCCTTCTGTTGAATACACAATACTATCAGAAATGTAATCAAGAGAAACCGACAGTTAAGCCTAAACTAACCATTCGGCCAATCAGAAACATTTCAGATTAGATTGTTTAACGGATAGGCCGCAAAATTTCAAGGGAATCGCTAAATAATGGTAGTACTGGTATGTGCACATGGGCACTAACTTCAGTACAGGAACTTAGCCCGTCCGGTATGACTCTTGCACTTCCTTCAGCAATTGACTTGATTCCACTCTCGCATAGTCGTGCTGATCACGCGGAACCAGTTGCTACCTAATGCAAATTTTCCATCTTTTAGTTCCTAGTGCAGTTGTTCTCCTTCATAATGCTTGCCATACGTTCTCGTCAATCAGACAGACGTAGGAGAATAACTTTGTCTTGGATGAGAGCAAATGAGGCTGGAAGAAGAGGAGGCGAGGTCTTCACCCAAGTGATGACTGATCACAGATGTCCTTCTCAAATTTACTCGATCCACAGAAATAAATTTCCTTCACTAAAAGTTTGCAACGCAAATACTCCTCTCCTCCAACTTGCTGTTTGGCATGGGCACTAAAACCATCAAAACTGGAATTCAACACTATTCGATATTTCTATTTCTTTGTTTCACATTCGTTTCATGTGAACTCATGTTGTGACGCATTTCCTTTATTGCTTCCTCGTCAAATTGGCTGGCCCTGGAATTAATCGTCACTCTTCGATCGATCTCCGTCAATGACACCAACGCCTGTCACCACTGCTATAATCTATTCACATTTGCTCAAATTCAGCATTTGCCTCTTGCGAGCAGTTCTGCAGCGAATACATCTTTTCACTCATCCACTTCGCTTGCACATATGGAGCAGTCTGTGTCCATTTTTCAGCCGCCAGGTGTCATTACAAATTCCTTCATATCATTTGTTATAGTTGTTATTGCTTACCTTGCTTCAGCCCGGAAAAATCACGTCCCACTACCTCTGAACGGATAACTTCACATTTATACTCACACATCTTTCGTGTCTGTTTTATCAGGCACCTTTTTGCTAGAATGATTCTTTCTGTGTTCTCATAAAGTTACATAAACAGTCCCATGTGCACTCTACTGAAACAGACACTGAACGTAACGAATATAACTACTTTGTTTCACTGGGGACTGATGGGCTGAAGATTTTCTATCAGATCGTAATAATAATAAAAATGATGACAGCAGGAAGAAATCGAAAAGTCTCATAGGATGTGTTGAATTCCCCATTTTGTGGTAATCTCATCAGCTGTGTGTGCATACATTCATATCACAGTCGGTTGAAAGAGTGACATGCTTGGGGACATGCAAACGCACACAAAGCTGAGAAACCAATCAATCAAAACGGATGGCAAGGTTCATGAAAGACAGAACTTTAAGGGTGAAAATATCACCTAGCAGGGGTTGGCAACGAAGATCGGGTTTGTAACGTTAAATAATAGCTACCTGGGGGAGCCGGTTACCATTCTGGCGGATCAAGACACGAAAGGCGTTTCCAGGTCTACCATAGTGGTTACAACCCAGTATGGGAAATGAAATTGGACGGGACGGAATCTTGAACCCGTTAGACACTAGACCCAATATCCAGGTGGACAATCGTCTCTCACTTCTTTCTGTGATCATCAGGCTTCTTCTTGCTCTCATGAAAATGATAAATGAAACGCGTTGCATGAAATAATAATAATAACAATATTGTTAATAATAATGAGAACACTTACGTCATCCAAAATGAAGTCCTTTATATTGTGTATAATCGCTGCATAAACAGATAATCTGCATAGTCAGAGTAATATCTCACTCCGATAGTATTATAATATCATGACACTGCTCTTTCTCCTACCACACAGTTTGCCCATACTGCTTAGACTTCAAGCACCGTGTTTTCATCTCTGTGGTTTTTAATCCTTGTTTAACTTTATTTTCCTCACGTACCAGTCTGCCCATAGACAGTAACCTACACTAGAATTCAATCGGGGCTTGCATGCCACTCACAACGTCCTGGTCCATTCTTTCGGTGCATTGCCATTTTTCGACGCGATTCAAGTTGGCAAAGGAGTCAAAGTAGGATAGTGAAATTAGGTTGGTGTACTCATGTCTGGCCCAATCGCAGGGGAAGTAAGAACAATGATTTTTATTGGTCATCGCGTCCAAACACGATTTTCAAGAGCCTGAATTCTAAATTTCTAGCCTTCGGTGAGCATAGTGAAGTATGATTCGTGAATCGTACTGAAGATATTTGCATTTGGGTTGGGTTGCCTCGCCAGCGCCCTCCCCAAATGTTTTTATTGGAGTACAAATCAGGGCCATTGGTAAACCAATTCATGATCTTCATTTGGCTGCGACTGTAGCAGGTTGGAAACATCGGTTGTCGTTTGATCACTCAAGTGAAGCAACATCAGTCCCGGTTAGTACTTGCAAGGGTGACCAGATGAAATACTGGGTGTTGCGTCTGCTTTTTAGGCAGCGGCTGTCAATTGGTTAGTGTCATCATCAGTGACCTGGTGTTCCTGAGTCCAAACCCCGTCACCGACACCCATAGCCCCTATTTCTTTATTTCTCCAGATAACCTTCGTTTGACCACGAACCCGTCCTGAAATCTGATCGTTGTTTATTCACTAAATAAAAATTCAAGGTGAAATAACATTAAAAACTTAAGTTAGCCGACGTGAGCTGCATAAATGGTGGTCTTTTCTTCTTGAAAAATTATTGACACTCAGCGGTCTCCTAAGATTGCTGGGTGGAGGATGTGGAAGTGTAATTTGCCTCAGTATTATTATTTGGGGCCCTGCGAAATTGGCATCCTAAGCAACCGCAAATCCCCCAATCGAATATTTAGCAGCTGAAGCTAAGTTTACTGACTCACACGTCATGCTGGAGAACATTTGTTCATCCAGAGCGTTGTTCCCACTACAATTCCGTTTATTCCATTAAGGACTTTACTTGAATCGATTGCTACCCAATCAAGCCATGATACACAATCTGTCATCCATACCCTTTCTCATCACGTTTTTGCCAAAATCCGCAATGCTTTGGTCACGACCCGTATTCCTTTAGCTTCGACGCACAAAGTTTGGTTGTGCCGCTGTGGGTGAGTCAGATAAAAAATTACAGGGATATTCTGAGGTCAACGAATGTCCAAACATTTTATTTTCCATACATTTTGATGTTGCAAAGCTCGGTTAAGGAACGAGATATCCCGATCGCATTCTGTGCCGTTGACCGTGGTAGTTGTGTCAACGTTTGCAACAATAATAAACTGATTTGAGTAGAAGGAGTGTACTTTTGTCAACTGTATTCATTATCTTCGAACTGTTAGAATATCCTCTTCTCGAAACGGAATCTGATTTAAATGTAGCCATGGAACGGTAATCACTCACTTCATTTTTGTATCGCTTTTAGATTAGTGATGTCAGAGCTTGTATATACAGTTCCCAACCGCATAAAACTGCCCATCCAGTAATCGATCAATCAAAGTCTTGCTGTTTAATGTGCCTTGAACTAAGTTGAATGTATTTCTTGGGTTCGCGTCGATAACATCACACAAAGAAGTTGTGAACTTGTCCTTTGAACTTCGCCTTGCAACATCCAGGTTTGAGTTTTAGTTCCCGGTTACAATAGTATGGCATTTTTTGATCATAATGCCGAGGTGTTTGTCACCTCTCGAATCATCACCTGTGCGTGCGAATTCAACTAGTCCCTTCCCGATCGTTTGCGCCGGTGAAATAATAGGAACTTTTGTTTCCGTTTATCTTTACGACGAAGATTACTGCCGCGTATCGTGATGTGTCTGTGTGTTTGAAGAAGAATCTAATTGCTGAAGAATCAAATGAGGTATGACAGTTCTACAGAGAAAATCCAAGATGCGCTAACCCTGTTGGTAAAATTATCCAATGTAATAAAATCTATTAATTGCTATACATTCTGATCTAACTTATTTACAGAAGCACGACTGAAGTTTTTGCATCGAGACTAAAGGATTACGTGTCATGGCCAAAGAATTGCAGTTATAAGCTAAATAATTGCAATTCAAATCCAAAACATCGCGATTTTGGCCACAAACTACCAGCCAAGGCTAGGGCTTCATTTGAAAATGTTTTGGTTACTTGCACCAATTACAATACACGGCAAACACTAAAATTCGATCACATGCATCTCGGAAAATTTGATTTTACTGGATGCAGCACCAAGAAGTATCCGTTGGACCTGCTTGAAGGTTTTCAAAAGTATTTTACCTAACTGTAAAAGATTCTTTAAGTATAGATCGTTTGAAATGACCCACAAAAACATTTCATTCATCCGACAAACACACAGGTTATATTCATCCTGCACCTCTTGTCTCTTACCCGTCTCGCGTGATTTTGTAGTCGGAAAATCGAAAGAATCAACTTGTGTTTTGTGACTTGCTTTCCAAAATGGTTCGTGCAATGAAATTTACTTACCAGGGTGTTATATAGTAATAGAGGTCAAGAATCTGGATGTAAAGCGTGCGCTAAAATCAACAAAGGAATAACCATTTGCGTCGAATATCGTAAATACGAGATGTGAAAATTTCACTTTTGATGCAGAAAAAGTATTCTCATTCAGAAGATACACAAAAATTGAGTATAGCAATAAACGTGTAAACGTAATTCACACCATACACCCCCAAATAAACTGCGTTAAAATTATAGGGGACAATTTGGTCATGATCACGATCAGACGATTCCGCGTTATCTGTTTTGTATTCTAACCGAAAGCTTCAAGGTTGGTCAGGTGACCAGTTATAATTCAAGGCATTTTATCTTGATTCAAAATCTTTGGACTAGAACAATTAGTTTGAGTTCTTGATATGTTTCATAGTGACACAAGGTGGCAAAGTGTCAAAACAAAGCAAGCGGCGATGATGATTTTCAAACACCGGCCCATCAACACACACTACTTACATGCTCAGGAACTAAAAACGGTGATTTAGTATTACTCGATGAAAGCCAATCTGATCACCGTGCAGTGATCGGCCGCTTCCTGAAAATTATATCATGATGAATTCTAGAAGAGAAAAAAATTGAAAATGAAAAAGAACAATATCAGTAGTATGCACACAACGCGATACCGTAATACGGCTTTTGTGGAATCCTTATTTCGGAGCTGCTCAATTTCGGATCCCATTCCAGTTCTACTGGAAATCTCTGATAACTGTTGTTCAGACTGGTTTATCAAAATACTGAAACCAATAGTTCCCTTTTGCTATCTAAGGTATGCCGAGAGTGTCTGTTAGCATTTTGCAATAGAAATGAAGGAGTGAACTCAGCTGAGGTGAAACAATCGGTACCGGTTGTAGTGTATTGCATCACAAAATCACCGAACTTCTTGAAAACTGCTTTTTTCTGAGATAACCAACCAGAACAGTTACAAACCTAATTTGGGTGATTGGTCAGAACCGATCATCAATCAAGACGTCTGACAACGATCCAGTCACCCGATTGTTTTCTATTCGCATTTCCATGTCCTCCCAACAACGAATACACAAACATGTGTTTGGAGCAATAAATGCATTCCTACACGCTTCCGGCTGTATTCCATTTCACTACCTGCAGACTTGCTATGTAGAAGAGAACTGTTGCCGGAAGATGATCACTTGGAAATCCAGTATCAAGAAGACATTATTCCCATAGTTTCGCGCTGTTCTGTTTGGATACAATGATGAACAGTATTTTTAAACTAACTCCGCTGTCGGATATTTCCGTTTGTTCTCACTGGCTCACAGCCTCCATCAAGTCTATTCACTTTCTTGGTCTGTCGAATGACGCACACATCAAGACGACTGTCTTCCTCGTTAATCGAACCATTTATTACACGGTGTTAATGTTGGTATTTCCGACCAATTAACAACCGCTTAATCTGGAGAGAGTTGGTGTCAACAATCTGGGGCCATAAATTTGCTTGTACGTTGGAAAAACAGACCCCAAACTGTACAAATCAAGTGGAATCAGGTCGTTTCAACACAACGGTACTCATTTGGTCAATACAAGGGATGCTGCGGTCTTGTGTCACCAATCGAGTATTAACAATCCAGGAAAAATAACTCACAGAGAGAGATAGAGAAACAAACAGACCGGTACTCAGGTCTGTTAGTCAAAATGTGATCGTTATGCTCATTGGTAGTGATTTTAACCCGGTCCATCCAATACCTACAAAGTGGCAAAATGTCAAACCACAACCGCATTACCCTGAGTCACACATCGTCCGTCAGTTTATTGCTGTCCAACATCGAGTTATTGACCCGTCACCAATGTCAAATTACCGTTCCGGAAGTGCATCAGTTTGATGATGTCCATGGGGCGCTAAACGCGTCCGCATTCACTCGTGATAAAGAAGCCAGTTACCCTTCCTGGCTTTGGTTCATCAGCATAGTTTGGAGGGATGCATTTATAAAACCCGAGATTGTTCATGATCGTTTGGATAAGTTGCGGAGATGTGAGAGGTAGCATACACTATTTTATGATGCTGTACCCGGTAGTAACAACGGTACAGTCTGCATTGATCTTAGGTAATTTCATAGGTGAGCTTCCAGACAGTACCGAAACACCGCGCCGAAACATTTGGATGCTGTTGACCGGGGGGAGGGTGGATAGAAAATCTCAATAATTTCATCAGGTTTTTGTGGAGTAATAATGAATCTGAAACTGTCCAATTATGAGTCGTATTCACACAGCTGATTTCGTTTAGGCAGTGTTAGCCATTGATCGCATTGACGGTTGCACCCAATTATGCATTCGGATTCAGGAAGTCTAAATTGGGAAAGACAAATTATCACATTTCTCATCATTTCTTGTGTTTCATTTGTATTTAACTCTAGTTGAGAGCCTAGGTTGTAGAAAACGGAACAGCCGACATATGCTGGTTAAGCATGAATGAGATGAGCCCATGTTCACGGCTCATGTTCGCGGTCGCGGACGATCAGCAGCAGTGCCCGAGATTGTCATAAGGCTACCTCTTGGCAACGGTTCTCAGTACAAAAAACCGCACATATATGTAAACAACGCTGTGACCCACCACTAAACTATGGACATCATTCCCTGTTCAGTTTGATCCATAATACAAGCCGCTCCAGAAGAGGCACATGAATCGAGTAACGGATCGCAAATCAAGCAAACAAAAACATTTTTATTCTTATTCTTTTCGGTGCATTGGTATTATACCAGTCCTGTACTGTTCAGAACGTGTTGATCGTACAAGACCCTATCGTTCGACTGGAGGTTATCTGTTGGACATGAACCGACCTTATTCAGTGTATAAGCAATGACGGAAGTTGACAATGTGGATCATAAACTTCCTATTGCGAAAAGAGGAAGAATACAGTCCATCGGTTTTGGAACACTGCTGTCTACGCCGCAGTGCATGAGTTCAGTACAGCAACCGGACAAGTAATGAAGCGATTAGTCGCTGAGTTCTTGGCAATCATAGCCGCGCACGGGAGAAAAGGGTCAGCCTCCATCAATTACTTCACCTGAGGCATGTTTTGCGCAGGTCATCAAATCAACTGTCCCGGCTTACGATATTTTCTCAAACAGGTTATAGCTGGAATCTGGCACGAGTGTATGAAAATCGTAAAGAAGAGACTCGTTCATGTAAGTCACAGTTTGGGACCTCGGGATCAGTGCAATCGAACGTTAGATACACTCAGTTAGTGATATGGCTAGGTATCGTACATAGTGGCACTCGTTCATCTACACAATTTCTTGGCAAACTTTTTCTATCTGGAGTAATTCTCCTCATATTCATACCGCTTCTAGCTTTGAAGTCTTTCCCTTTACTTCTTCATTCAAATGAGCAATCAAAATATCGCAACGAAAAGCCCTACACGGAAATGGGTGGTTTATGGTTTTACAAACTGTACTCAATATGCGGTTCCAATGTTACGCGAGCACATATAATCATGGATTTTTCATACCTGTTGTATTTCATTTATGCATACAATTATTTGTTATCACTGTCTGATTACATTCACCATTCTAATTCATACACTCCAGACACTTGGAAATTCCCTTACTGCAGAAAATCATCGGTATAAAAATAATATCAGGAGCCCATTAATTTATCTTTATTTGATACGCAAAAACGTAAAACCAAACAAATAATTTTATTCGAAATCCCGATGAGCATAACCCCAGTCAACTCGGTATTATTATTCCTACTTCTTCCATCTAGTCTCACACACAACCACTATCGTTGGCCTCATTTTTCCTTTCACAAGCCACTTCAAACAAGCCGAACACGCTTAACAGATAACGCAATCAGTGAATTTGGAGCAGTTGACCAATCTGAAACACCCAGCCATGTGAATGAGACAACGTAGTGAACAAAGGTTGACAGTTCCTGTTAATTTTTAACACAGACTGCATAACATAATACAAGATAAGCTGACACATTGAAGAATACAATATACTCTTCATTCACTAATGGTTTCCTTGTGCCCAAGATAGTGGAACACCAAACTCAAGTTACAAAGGAGACGATGACTGCAAGACTCATAAAAACACAGACACACACGAAGCTGAAATGAATAAACAGCAATTTGCAGTGACTAGCTGGTCAGACGACGCTTTGGAAGTACAAATCCTATCCGCATGAAGTAGACAGAGAGAATAGAAGTCTCGTTCCCTGATTCTTTTTCACGGCACAAATTGTAACTATAAATTATGAAATATATCTTCATAATAACGGGGTCGTGGACTGAATGTGTAGCCCTAAAAATGATATCCTAAAACACCCACCTCGATGTGATCTGATCTCCAAGCATTCCATGCGAGAGTTCAGGGTTCAGCTGCTGTATGGGGTGGCGAACATACTTCCCAAATAACCTTTAGTGAAAGCGAAAAATGAGTTTTAGGCCGACTGAATGTATATTTACCAACTGAACTGGGGATTGTGCTTGAAGACGGGCTCTGCATAGAGGTGGTCAATTAAAATAATTGTAAAAGGGAATAGCTGCCAATTTAATGCCTATGAACCAATAGAAACCTGATGTTCGGCCGACGCTGGCCTCCCGTTCGAGGTCACGTTACTCAACTTACAGGTGACCGGTGTCAATTATAATAAACAATAAGAGTAAGAAATGTTTTTCTCCTCGTGGATCGCCATCACGTGACCATTGTGGGGTTAGTCCGAGAGGTTTTTGCATGTCCAGGCAAAAGTCCGATACACTAACAAAGACGAACTAAAATGAGTCCAGTATTTGATTCTTAACAAGAGCGCCTCTACATCCGCTACTTGAATTTCCAAACATTAAAGCACTTGTTTTGAAACTGAAAGATTTGATAATGACTTACTTCCTTCACCATTGTTATTGTTATTACTATTGCTAATGGCAATAACGATCATGTGCATATACCTCAGTGTTTGGAGAAGAACGGTGTGTAAGAGCTTTCAGGAAGAATAAGATGATTGTTATTAAAAGATAGCGAAAATTGTAAAGATTTTCTGTGATTGTAAAGGATATCAAGCTTGCGGTCTCTGGATTAATAATAGGGGTATTTATAAGACCCGCCCCTTACTTTTGTATTCATCTAGTTACACTTACTCATCCAAATCCCAAACCCACGAACCTGTTATAACGATTTCTTAAAGCATGGAGGACAAAGAATTGCTGATGCATCACGTGATTCAGTTTCTTACTCTTATGTATTTCGATACCAGCATCAGGATGATGTTTTCAACCTGGTTTTATGCATGAACTCCAATCATGCATAAACACCGGTTCCTATATATATATATATATATACGTCTCGTAAATTGGCAGAATATGTTTTTGAGCATAAAACGGCTCAGTACAATTACATCATTCTTCACAACCACTGCGTTTCTCTGCCTAACTGCTGTAATTTGGTGAAAGAGTTTGTTTTCAACCTATTCAATCATTTGAGGCGAAACCCATCTGCTTCGCAACCGAATCAGTGCCAATGATGATGTATTTGACATACTCATCATTCTACCGTGTCGCAATTTTGTTCCACAGGGTTCGAGATAAACTGAGTGGAAAGAGATAGGAACCGGTGTTTATGCATGATTGGAGTTCATGCATAAAACCAGGTTGAAAACATCATCCTGATGCTGGTATCGAAATACATAAGAGTAAGAAACTGAATCACGTGATGCATCAGCAATTCTTTATCCTCCATGCTTTAAGAAATCGTTATAACAGGGTCGTGGGTTTGGGATTTGGATGAGTAAGTGTAACTAGATGAATACAAAAGTAAGGGGCGGGTCTTATAAATACCCCTAATATTAATCCAGAGACCGCGAGCTTGATATCCTTCACAATATATATGTATATATATACGAGGAGAAAAACATTTCTTACTCTTATTGTTCATTATAATTGACACCGGTCACCTGTAATGGTAACACCAGAAGGCTCAACATCACCAAGGCGACCGCAGTTAAGCGATAGAAACCAGTTCCGTGTCAACAAGAAGACCTGTTCATCATCTTGGCTGTGCCTTGGTGACGCTTCTCCCTATTCGCAATTTTTTATTTTGTAATCCATTCTCAAACCCTAGATAAGTAATGTATTTGTCTGCAGTAGGCACCTGTTGATTTGCAGCGAAGTCGTCCCGGACATAAATCATGCAATGTTGCCTCACTGGCGGCTTCTCTTTTCAGATTTATCACGGGAAAAGCTTGTTTCCGTTTATCATTTCATTGTGTTATGAAAATAAAGCATGTTTGAATTTGAAGTGTTCAAAATCAAAATACCAAGAAGTGTACGGTGAACCACAGTGAAGTTTGTTGTTATTCTAATCATCTACTGTATCCTGTATCCCAGACCCCCCTCCCATTCTCTGTTATTGTTATTATTGTTGTGGCGTTGGCACTATGCCTGTTCGCAAGCTAGTGATAAATAATAGTATGGCATAGCAAGTTAGGAGAATGCTGTATGATTTATGGATAACACGCTTGTTTTTGCAACCCTGAGCACATCGCTTTGATGCGAAAAAGTACCGAAGGGGAAGGGGTGAATTTTACGTGCAAGCGGCTAAAGATGATGAGTGTCCATGAGCTGAGAGGGCCGTATAATTTCATTGTTCACTCAACACCTTCTCAGCCTCAAGTGAAACCACTATCACTCCACCAAAAGCAATCTACTGAAAATTTAATAAGATGATTGGGGCTTCTCTTGATGTCCCAGTACCCTTGTCAAGCACGTTGTTCACTGTGACAAACGTACGTAGACAAACGCATTTGAGGCAAAAGAAAGTAAGAAATTCCAGGGAACCTTGATCTCACAGGAATTTACTTACTCTAGATTACTGGAGACCTAGACAGAACCTGCTCATCCAATCTATCGATCTGCTTGAAAGTGACTCGATTTCTCACCCGATCGCTCGAGATTAATCAATTCCAGGTCAAAAGCTCACGTTTGTATATTTACTACAAAATAAAGTCAAATTATTTTAAGAAAAATCTAATTAATAAGATTGTCTAGTTGCAAGGAGCCAAATGGGGTATCAGCCTGGTTCGGTTCCTCCGAAATGGCTAACGCAAAGTCAAACGCAACCCGTAATGCAATGGATGATGAGAGATATTTTATATGAAACAAAGAAAAGGACAGAGCGATTTCAGCAATAAAAACTATTCACATTTGACTGTTTCGATTTGCTGGCATAGTACCGACTTGACATCTGGATGAAAACTAAGACTTTAGTACCTTCATCAACTGTGCCAAATATATAGTTCGATGTATTGGAGGTTTGGTTTTCGAAATAGATCAATCCCTACGCGTGTAAAAAATCGGGACAGACTAACCATAAGGTAAAAATCCTGTTGCTTATCTTGTTCCTGACACTTGAAGAAGACAACAAAAAATATAATCTTTTTTACATGATCAAGTGTCACTGCATACCTCCCAACTGGAAAAACCACAGTTCCATTTACACTATATCCGAACACTGAATTGGTTTACCCGCGGTAGTTCTGCTTCAAATTATGTTCAGCAAATTCGGCGGCTTTCGAACAAGCGAGCGCACGAGAGAGATAAGTGGTAGGTGTTCAAATAGTCTACTTTCAAAAACGAATCAACAGAATTTGAAGAGTCTACTTGGAACAGTCTGGTGAGATTGTTGGAACACGGTTCATGAGAGTTGATCCATGAAGCGACTATTTACTTCCTTGATAAATACTGAGAACTAACACAGTAAGACTATGTATAAAAAACGAGAAAGCATCGGCTCCGACCGGAGTGAAAATTAATCCAATTTGCCTAGAATAGCTCAATCTTCCGAGTCTGGAAGTTTACCTGGTACAGTGGACGATTATTTTAAGGACAACGAATGAAGCAGAAAAATATTTTCGTAACTTCGGTCATTTACAGTTCGTTTCACTTTTTGTTCATGTTTACTTCCTTTTGATTGAATATATAATGGTACAGTTTTCTGGAAGGTGGAAGGGACTAATCAAAAGGCTGCTAAACAACACACAGTGGGATTCGAACACACGTCTCCTGGGATGGTAAGTTGGTGACGTTACCACCGAGTCACCGCCGCCTAGTTTTGTTTATATATAAGCTAAAAATATATTTAATTGATTCTTTAAGGTTAAATAGGAACGAACAATAATGTCTGTCAAGTTCTATAGAAGTTAATGGAGATGGATGGGAAGAGGGAACTAGGGAAAATTTTGGAAACTTCCGATGTCTTTTTTTTGAAGTGTGGCACGTACCAAATTTACATCATCACGACGTGGTCGAAGTCATGGTTAGGTTTGTCACATCGTTGGGAAGAGACCAAGGCAAATATTTTCTTCCGTTTGCATAATGAAATGTTTAAAATTTGCAATACTACTGTTTTTTTTTCTGTTGCCAAGTGACGTTGCGGAACATACAATGCTTGTTATGGGGCCCTACCCATATGAATTTTAATGCATCCTTGTCTATCTGGTGACCGGTATCAGCTAGATGAGCCACGATCGTCCTGACTGTTTTGCATGTGATTGATCGCCATTACAGTGATTTGATTGGACGATTTTGAAGACTCATTCATTGATTGCGGTTTTCCGGTACAGTAACAAATTTCGAAAGCGAACAGGCAAGGATTTGTTCTGTCGGCGTTACTTACTGCCTACTTTTGTAGTTCAAACTAGGCCAGAATTTATCTGTCCCATAAAAGCCTTGGGATTTCCAAAAGGTTTGCCGGTTGAAAGTCAGCAGAAAGTTGTCTTGCTATCCGGGAATGTGTATATCCTCTGGCAAGTGGTTCAGAATGCACACTTAGTTGAATGTTGAACGAGTTTTATTGGAATAAAGATTGCCCAGTAAAGAGCTTTGGATGACCGACCATGATTCATTGCCATTGAGGTGTACCTCAAAGGAGTAATATGATGTGGATAGATGAGGCAAATCGTAAACAATGGGTTTTAAGAAAATTCTAAAATTCTTCCATGCCACTGATCAGCATCGATGACCAGGGCCGTTTGCTATGTAATGTTTAGCCTTGGTAATAATCATTATTCGTATTCGTTTGTAAACTTAAATAAAATCGCCAATTTCGATAGCAAAATTTACTCATTTTTGACAATGTTTGATACCTCCCACAAAGAGATCATTCAATAAACATCACGGAAGAGTTAACTTCGGGGGAGACTGATAAGTCACATGCCTGGTGGTGGTGACCCGGTGGTGCCGTCACCAAATTATCACCCCGAGGATGTGTTCGAATCCCGCCCGCACTGGCTGACTTTCCCTATTGTGTACTGAATGACAGCCCTTTGATTGGCCGCTTCCCCCTTCTTGAAAATTGTATCTTTGTATATTCAATAAAAGGAAGTAAAAGTGAGAAGAAAGAAAAAGAAACAATGTCGAGACACATTAGGATCTAGTTTCACTTGTGAGTACCAACTTTCAGTATTCAACTTCGTTTTAAGAAAACATACAAATCCGGACACTGATGATCGAATACTACGAAGTTACGTCGGTCAGGAAGCAAGCTACACAGTCTCACGAGAATCCATAGGGGGCGTGAATTGCGACCCAATCAAATTCGCCTAATGGGACTGGTAGAACCCAGACTGTAATTGGTTAGTACTAGCTCATACCGGTTCTACATATTATCCTGTTCGCTTGATTTCTTCTATTCTAAAATCACTGGTTCGTTCGTGCAATTGCTGTGTCTGTCTAGAAGAGAGTTTAATAAGAGACCGACTCGTCGTTGATCTACGGGTTTCTGCTGTGGTGAAGCGCCTCCTAAAAATTCCAAAGCTGACATTAAAACAATGCATCAACATATAACGGAGTGAAGAGGCAGCAGAGAGGCATATGGAGACGCTTACCACAACAGAGGATTATGGACTGTGTAAAATCATCACTGAAAGTCGAACACATTCAATAGCTGCTTGCTGTTTCTGTGACCGCATACATCTGATGAGAAGAAGTGGCTGCCCTGCTTGGTGAAAAACGAGCGATAACTGCAAAAAGCCTAATCATTTTGCAGCGAAGTGTTTCATGAAGAAAGAATCAACTTCAGAACCTCACGTTCGAGCAGCTGATTGTGTCAATGGTGTAAAACTAGCAGCCAAACGGAAAGGCATAGATCATAGATAGATCGATAGATCAAGCTACCTTACCACTTTTGACACACCACTCGGGCGATATCGTTGGAAAAAACTGCCGTTCGGTTTGAAAAGATCAAGTGAAATTTTTCAGAAACGAATCCTCCAAGTGGTAGATGATTTCCCCGGTGTATTGTGCGTGGCGAGCAAAATTCCAATTTTCGGCAAAAATGCAGACGAACACAACAGACGGTCTGAAGGCTTTTTACAGCATTGTTTACGAGACGAAATCAAGCTGCAACAGGACAAGTTAATTTTTTGTCAATCGGAAGTCACGTTCACGTTCACTTAACTACAAAAGAAGGGATCAAACCTGACCCGGAAAATGTAAAAGCGATTGTAGAAATGCCAACCGATGTGAAAGGCGTATCACAATTTAATGGAGTGATAAACTATCTCAGTAGATTTCTTCCAGAACTAACAGAATTGATGCGGCCGATTCGACGTTGGACGCATAAAGGAAAACCGTGGCGTTGGACACAAGAACAACAGGCGGCTTTGGATCGAGTCAAACAACTTCTTGTGAAAGCTCCAGTGCTGGCTTACTTCGATCCCAATGCACTTCTGTGCATACAAATTGACAGCAATCCATTTGGCTTAGGTGCCGTGCTCCTTCAAAATGGGCGTCCATCAGATTACCGGAGTAGAACACTAACGGCTTGTGAACAAAGATACAACCAGATTGAGAAAGAAATGCTAGCAATTGTGTATGCGCTGGCGAAGTTAACTGACTACACATTTGGTTGACTCACAAACCACTGATAATGATCGTGGATAAACCACTCCATAGAGCACCAAGGAGATTGCAATCTATGGTAATACGTCTACAGAAATGCAATTATAAGCTGCATTACGAATAAGGTAAACGCACGTTTGTGGCGGACACATTGTCAAGCGCCGCATTGCCCGACACAGGACAAGAACAAAAACTGGAATCCGTGAACGTTGCATTGGCGGTGACGCAGTTCGAGATGTCTCACATACGACCTGTTACTATTGACGATCCGAGCATGCAATAATTCAAAGGAGTTAACGCTAGTGGTTGGCTAGAAAAAAAAGCCCTTCCGATGAACGTATTGCCCTACTTCAAATTCCGAGATGAACTAACCATTCACAATGAACTGATTTTTTGTGGTGAAAGGTCGGTCGTGCCCAAAGCGATTCAACCAAACGTAATACGTTTGATACATTGCTCTCACGCCAGTACCAACGAATGCCTCAGTCGCGTTAGGGAGACATATTATTGGCCGGGTATGTCAGAAAAGATAAAACAGTTGATTGCTAAATGTGAAATTTGCAGGAAGTTTAATCAGCGACAAACGAAGAAACCGATGAATATGCGTGCAATACCAAATAGACCATGGCAGATAGTGGCCCCGGATATTTTTTATCACGGAAAAGACAACTACTTGATAACTGTTGATTACTACAGAGACTTTTTCGTAGTTGATTTACTGCGATCCAGCACATCGGCGGAGATCATTGATAAACTGCGCGTTCATTTCGCACGACACGGAATACCACTTCAGGTGTTTTCCGATGGTGGCTCCCAATTTCGTAGTACCGAATTCCTGAAATTCAATTAACAATGACGTTACTAGTCCCTATCATAATCATTCCGATGGCAAAGCAGAAAGCGCAGGGAAACAGATAAAGAGGCTTATCAAAAAATGCGGCGCAGAAAGTAGCGACCCACTAATGGCTCTGCTCTAGTTACGGAACATACCGTCGGCCAAAATAGAAACCAGCCCGAGCCAACGTTTATTTGGCAGACTCACACGCACGGTTCGACCCATTTTCGACCAGTTGATACAGTCACAGACTACGCCATCAATAACCATACAGTCAAGGCTAAGGAAACGCATGGCGCTACCGAGGAGGTACTACAACTGCGACAGTAAATCTTTGTGCTCACTCAGATCAGGAGACACGGCTTGGGTACAACCACGGAGAAGCTGTGGGTAAAGAGAGAAGTGATATCCTGAGCAACAAAATATTCGTACTTAGTACGCTGTAGTCAACGGGAAATACGGAGAAATAGAGTTCATTTGAGGAAAATGGAAGAGAATAGCGACGAAGACGAAGAAAGAGAAGATCCAAATACCGTTCAGAAGGATGTTGAAATTAGTGTACAAGAATCGCAGCGAGAAATACCAACGACGGATATGAGAGCACAATCTCCATCCCGAACCCGAAGTGGACGGATAAACCAATTAGAATCATAATGAAAAACTTTCGAAAGGAGAAGGATGTGTTGGCAAGTGTTGTTTGAATTGATCGTTTGTTTTACTGCATCAATTGTGTTTTTATGATTGGTCTGTATAAGACTTTAATTTCGTAGATCGAACAGTTTGATTGGTTCAGGTTTATATATAAACGCCTGCGATTCCCTTCCCAAGTGTGATTTGTGTTCGGTGCATGAAAAACATATTGAGATTACTCGCTGAAGAACCGAATTTCGACAATGCTTTTGGCCTTTTTGCTGTGTCTAGGTATCGGGAGGTTTCTAAAGCTGACCACAGAAAGCGACTTCGATTCCTGATCTGCAGATAGTTTGCAAGTAGTACGGACACTCAGGTTAGAATATTGAATAAGAATGCGTGGTTTGCATGAATAAAGCTGTTCAACCTTTTGGCTGAGAATTCGGACCCTATTTGCGCATCTGATATTCATCATTACTTCGTTCAATTTAGCAGAGCTCAACGATTGAAGTGACCTTTGATAACAGAATAGGGATGTATTAATGAGTGGTTCAAGTGAGAGTAACTAGTCCACTGAACGAATGTTTCCATAGATGCTCTAAATCAGATTCAAAGTCATTGTTGTTTATCTAGGACGGGTGGTAGGAATTCTCCTGTTCTGTCACTATGATCTACGATCCTAGAGGTTTCCATTGCTATGGAACGGATAGTATCAATGTATATCACTATTTTCATGGACGTGTATTAGGTGTAAGTCACCAAAAAAGTGCATTGGAGTTTTTTAATCCACAAGGCGGTGCCTGGACGAGGATAAGTTTGTTACGAATAACGGTCAGGGTATCGGTAAATTAGTATACATCATTTGGAACATGTCATCGCGACTCCCGACAACACACAGGATAATGAATGAACACAGCAATTCGCTCCAAGAAGTTTTGTTCATTTTTGACCGTTACTGAAACCACCACTATCCGTATCGTTTTGCGCACGACTCACAAATGTGATCAGTACCTCAAAACACTTGTTGCTTGTATTATAAAGTTCATCAACATTTGTGTTTCTTGGTTTGACACGCACAACTCATATGGCTTCTGCGATCCACCACCCCAACGTGCTTCCCTTGACTGCGAGACGACGAGAAACCGAGGTCGGCCTCAGTTCAACACAGAAAATATGTGGGCAAACAGGTGGTCAGTTCGAGGGTACAATCGCGTGTGACCAATTGCCCAAGAAGTTAAACAGAAGGTACACAAATCCAACCACAACGTTCATTACTCAAATTGAACGTAAAGTTTTCTAATTTATTATGATAATTTACAAAATTATAGCATTATCAACTCTAAGGAACAAAAAGGAATCACGGGTCGAAAGGAGGTACTAACAGGGTTTCGCTATTTATTTGTGATGAAAGATTTTCCCGTCTAGTCATATATATTATTCGTAAAACGCCCCTTCTCCCAACCTCCAAACAATGATGATACAACGACATTTGATGCTGGTTATCAACCATCTGACGGTACGGTGGTTGCGGCCTAAGTATTTCTTTAACTCTCCACAGAGATTGTACAACTGCTGAGGAATCACTTTTTACCAGGGGCTGATCACAAATTGTTCGACTGGACTGAGATAAAGTGACACGGTAAGGTCTTTGTTGATTGAATTGCACAAAATTTGGGTTCAAAAAGGGGAGAAAATATATTCAGATGTGAGTGAAATATATATATCCTCTCACTTTGTCAGTGCATCAGCAGTTCAAGCAACGATTTGGTAAATCAATGACGTGTGTCACGAACAACAGTAATACAGTGAATGAAGTAGTTTTCCTTTATATAATGAACGACAGCATGCCTCATCTTCCTGTGTAACGACATTTACAACTTGCCATTCCGGTTGATTGTGAGTCGTGTTCCTGTCTTACTGGACCATTTGGTTAGCAGTGTTTGTTTTTTTCCCGCTGGTGTTCCAGCCCGCACCGAGACTCGGTCCACTTTCGGCTATTCGATGCATCCGTTCACGGGAAACATTCTACCGCACACACGAGCCAAAGCATATCACACCTGGGTTTAGGCAATGGATACGCATGTGCCAAACTCTCTATCGGACGGGGAACAGCAATAGCTTTCAACTGTTTGCCATGATAAAACTTCGATTTTGACAACCAAGAATGAATCTTGAAAATGCTGATTCGTCGATCGCAATGATCGCTTTTCTTTGTTCATCCCTCCTCCACACATGCACGAACACAAATCTCCTAACCACCCCAAAGGAACTTTGACCAACGTTCAGCTGCAGTAAACGACCGATGCGGCTCCTTTATCGAAATCTCCCTGCCAGCAAAAGTGCTCCTAGAGTGCGACTCCGGTGCGCCTAGCGTACGCGTGCAGTGCGACTCCAGCGCGCCCAGAGTGCAAAATTATTTTTTCGCACTTTTACCGGGACTGAACGAGCGTCGTTATAACGGCAATTTTTTAAACTCTTAACGACCGAACCTCAGTGTTAAGAAATAAATTAATCCAGCCTGACATGACGTGCATAATACCCCATCCTCTAGCACTTAACCCAACTGTGCCCCATATCTCCCTGAACCTTCTAAAAATAGAACTTATAGTACTTTCTGACGTAACCCTATAAGCCTGCCTATACTTCTATACCCAGTAACCCACGCCCCGAACAACAACGAATGTCTCTGAATCAATCGAATCAATTCTAGGTAGTAAAAAGTGCATTATAAAAAAATAGTTTACTTGTCATTCAAAAAAGGAATTAAGTGTACAAAACCGTTGTGTTCATTGAAGTTTTTGAATGAAACTGTGGTGATCGTGCAACGAATACTCACGCACCGCGGTACAGCTTCCGGCTAACCAATCAAGAATAGAATAACCGACCAATCCTGTGGTCCCGATTGGCATCAACCAGATTGGCCGAATACATGAAGGTATAATAATAAACCACACTGTCGCCGATTGGACGTCCAGGAACCGACCAATAACTGTTGGTCGCATGTGATATATATTTGCGTGCTTTTCTCAATAGAATCATCTGTATCCACAGCTCGTCTTGGTTTTACCTTGCGTTGCGTAATTCAGTGGGTTTTCAGTCCGAGTTCAAGTTCGCGCTGTTCGATTCCGGTTCTTATTCGAATATTACAGAAACGTTAAATTATTGGTTTTGCATCCTGACGACTAAATCTCAGGAAGTTGTGCCTGTGAACGGCATCTGAAAAACAAATAACGTTTACAATAAAACCTAATAAAAAACGATGAACTTTATATAGTAGAAAATGTTACCAATGGTAAACAAATAAATATATTTACACTTCAAAAACGGCGTGAAGCTTCATGGTCTTTTTGAGGTTTACGTGATATAATATTATATGCCTACATGCTTGCGCACGTATAAATATTTGTAGGCAGAATTAGAGTAGCTAACTGTGTCACGTATATATTACATGCAATAATGATACCATAATAATGAATATAATCTTTAAAAAAATAATCACTTATTCCACTTCTAAAAGAATGATAGATTTCACAGCTTAAGATACCATATGAACTATCTCTTAAGTTAAATTGCAGAATGCAATCTTACCGACTATGGTCTCGGTAATGGGTGAACTAGCCAATACTTATTGACCATTGACCATACCGTTCCAGTTAAGATTGGGTCCAAGTTTTGGAGTTATAATCCTGCGTATCATGGACCGAATGCATTCCCCAACGTTGGCGCCACATGTAATAGCGAAGTACTCCACCTAAGTAAAATTGTTAAATACTTACCGCATTCCTTCAAAACCATAACTTTGTATTGTTTTTCATTTCCCGGCAACTGACCAACTGACTTGAGCAAATTAAGAAGAAGTCGAGTGTAAACCGTACTCGACTTGGGATAGAGCACGTACTCACTGTCCAACATCCAACTCTTGTGGACAGTAGCTATTGTTTCGTTTTCGAACTCAACTATGAGATTCTTGGTTTTCGTTGTCTGATTCCTGCATTGGCAACTCAGGCTGCAGTTGTGGGCACTCCGTTCGGAAATAACTCGGCAGCTGCCTATGAATGGTCCGTCTACTTGTTCCACTAGGTAGTTTAATCAATGTATGACGAGATTTTCGCATATTTAAAATATTTACGAGAAAATACGACGAGTAACACAATGGAGATAGATTAGAAATAAACAGCAGGCAAAGATAGCACGAAGCACACAAGAGAACAGCAAAGTGATAATGGCGGCCCGCCATTGATACCACTTGGAATCAATTCAAACAAACAGCTACTTCGGAAGAATACCATGTGGATAAATATGACAACTACTGACAGGAATGCATTTGTTTTTTTAATGCAATAAACGTATACTTTAGCTCATATAGGTCTTATTTAGAAAGTGCGAATTCTGGAGCGAACTGGGAGCACAAAGTGCGAAACTTTGTTGGCAGGACTGTGTTCCTTTGAATCGATTTGACACAGTGAGATTATAGAAGCTTGATAATGCGATAGTTAACTGTTGAACAGGAACAATTAGACTTATGAACCCTAAATAGGCGTCTGATAGATCCTGAATTACTTCTGTGTGTGTCTCGCTCCGCAGACGTCGCTGATAATCATCTGCAGATTCAACTCTATTGATCGGTCTATTCACAGCTTGTCTGTAGAGGGGAAAATACTTGGTATTCTCGTTGCACGACATCCCAGATTGTGACTTCACGCCAGAAAGCTGAATAAGTAACATATGGACTGTCGTACTGAAGAGCACAGATCTGACCGACACCCAGATTGTGTTATGGTTTCGGCCAATGCAACGGTGGACTGTACCATATAAAAGTACAAAAGGGGCTGGCTAGATTAAAATATTCCAGCTTGACGGAGTGTAGTCACACAATCACAGGTTACAATTCGGGGGTTGGTGATCAGTACGATGTATTGTTCCGTCTATCGTCTGCAACCAGATGACCAACTCCTCTGGTCTAGATCCTTGCTCCAAGCTGCAGCATAACCACCCGTGCCTTTCTTCTGCTCAATGACTGTCTTGAAAAGTATATAAGTATCATGGAAGCCTGTTCAACGACGCGCATAATGCATGCTACAGTCACCAGGGTCAATGAAATTCAATCATTTGAATAGATGCGCGACCGCCATAGTGCGCGTTACTGTTTGGGAGTACCCTCAGCTTTTCTTCACCGATCATCCGAGGAGATACATGAAATGCTGCGGAGACATCCATTTGTAATAGTCTTTGTTACAGCCATTGCCGAAAATGCAGCGGGTAACCAACATGTAACTCAGTTAAACAAAATGTTATCTACACGGTTCAAAAAACCGACAAGTTAGCGCTCTGATTTCTACCCTTGTATATAGTCAAAGAGGTTTTTCGGGCAATATGAGCAAAAACCAAAATAATATTCCCGATAAACGCAACAGTTCGTGGGGAACGATAGTGAAAAGCGTCTTAGATGCAAGTCCAACCTCAGTGATTGAGTGATATCCGATGGGTGGCTGTGGTGATCCGGGCCTAAGATATGACGCGTACCCTGCAGCCACGCCTTACAGTTTCTAGATAAATGCGGGTGATGTCAACAACGCGCGTACGTGTCACTGCTTCTGACAACATACCATAGATAGATCGTACCAGCCAATCAGAGACTGTGCGGCCCAGACAGAATCAAAACGAGGCCAGGAATACTGGAACGTGATTGGTAGAAGCCCCGATAACCAATGAACTTACATTTTACATATTTAATCCCCACTATTTTTTCCAATAAATGAACTACCACTCTTGCGGCCTTTTCCTTGCGTATCAGTCACGTGGGATATTGCATGCTAGTGCCAGCGCGGTCCAGTGCTTGCGTGATCCAGTCATTGATAGCTGATCCTTGATTCGTTTTCCGTGATCCGCATTGCGTGGTTCGTTTTCCGAGTTCAGTGTGTATTAATACCACTACCACTACTACAATCACTAGAGTGGTGCAAATATTATGCATTTCTTAGGGTTTTGGAGTGAGAAGAGGAAGGGGACAGTTGAGAAAGATGGTTTTCCAAATGGGTATCTAAGACTCGGTGATTAGGGTAGTTGAACTTGCGATTCACTAAGTTTGGTCGAGGAGGGTAGAAAAAATGATGCCGGTCACAAACAAAGGTGTAGTTCATGAGGCTGCAAG
>UZAN01041960.1:0-13269 GCA_900618425.1 Echinostoma caproni
TTGGATTGGCTGGCACCATCCACCAATGACGTGTATTCAGAAGCCACTCACGTGTCATTGACGTCAGCATTCAAACTTGATTGATCACCAATGTCCTGAAACCGTAACGCGCCGCTCCAGGGTAGGTGCCATAGTGTAGGCCTGGATCACCACAGACAGCCTCAACGCCGCATTTATCCCTCCTTCAGAAGATCTTCTGCCTCCATATCCCACCAATTCATGATTCTAAACCATAGACCTGAATCCCGTGAGGGGGTTTTCAACGTTTTAACACTGCAAAGATACCGTTGGCCCAGATTGAATGTCTTGGTCTATGCTAGCACTGGTCCATTCACAGAAAATCATGTGCGTCTATTGTCATTAAATATAATCACTTATGTTCAATCACTCATTTCTGCAGACCTTACACAATTGTTCCCATTCCTAAATAATATGTGTTCATATAGTATTTGTTTACTCTGAACTTAAACTAGCACAGCGCGTTATTTTCACTCGTTTGTGGCCTGGTATAAGCGAGCCCAACGCCCCCACCCCCAGCCCCCTCAATTTGCGTATAAACCAAACAGATGTGTGTTGGATACTTTCGCTTCACTGATACCCCATAATTTGTAAATGTTTGGTCGATTCCCAAAAATCTCTTCCTTATGTCTTTCTGATTATTTTTCCGCATTTGTTTCCATCATACGATATCTTCCTTTCTGAAAGTGACACTCACTCGGATATTCCACCGCTAAAGTGGTTGAGAAACTGTTTCGCCAGAAAGATTCGAAGAACGAAAACAAACAACACGGTGATGTTGCGGGGTGGACTGTCAGTTGGTTCGATAGATTTGCACTGCTGATTGGATCTAAACAGGTTCAGTTCCGTTCAGCTTACACCGGAAGTAGCGCAGTCCGAGCTAATCGAGCGTCCAGATAGTTGTGTGTTTCGGCTGCTCTTGTGGCTTTTAATACTGTGAGTCAATAGGTTTTCTGTAAAAGGCAGAATGTGAGGTGTAGTATCACGTAGTGGTCAATGAAGCTCATACTGGATAGCTACTTCCTTTGGAGTGCTTTAGGGATTAAAGAAGCCCAACAAACATTTAACGTTTAATTCGTTTCAGCTTCATACAACTTCTTTAGGTACACTGGTACTACATGCTTTATAAAGAACGCGTCACGTAAATTAAGCCTTATAAGACTACATTGCAGACTCAAAGTGTGCCACTTGGTGGGATGAAGTGGAGTGTAACGTCTAATGGGATCCCGGTGTGACCGTTTATTATCCTGGAAATTTCGATGAGGTCCCTTCTTGTCAGCAAGAGCGGATTAAGGTCCTTGAGCATCCGTTCATAACTCTTATCTCTCTGCCCTACCGTCATCCTTGTAACCAGACGTTGCACTTTTCCCAGACATTCAATGTCTTTCCGAAAGTAAGATGCTCACACCTGAGCACAATACTCCAGGTGTGACCAAACCATGGCCTTATATAGGGGGATTAGAACCCCGGGTCTCATACACGTAACCGTGGAGTGTAGTCGAAAAATTCCCTACCAGCTATGTTGGCTGCCCTCTAACATTGTTGTGAGGGCCTCAAGTTAAACGGTACAATGACCCCGAGGTCCTTCAATTCTATTTCCCTCTTCAGTTTCATTCCATTCTGATTATCAAGTTCAACGTTTGCGGTGAGATGCTGACATTTTGATAGGTTGAGAAGAAGATTTCACTTTTCGGACCACCTTACAACAGCTTTCAGGTCCTATTATACATTAGTTCTTGCCACCTCGATGTCATCTGCGAATATGTTGATTTCCCTTGGTGAATCATTGACGAACATCGAGAACAATAGTGGTCCTAGTACTGAAGCCCTGATGACTAACGGAGTAGGAGGCTTTTCTAAATTCCAGATAGGAAATCTCAGTAAGCTGACCCTCGTCTAAGCGTCGCGTGACTTCAATGAGGAAGACTAGCAGATTCAATAAGTATGGTTTCCGCCTAATAAAAGTATATTGGGCTAGCTTTGGTAGCTCTTGTTCCACAAGGTACGCGGCCACACGTACGTACTATTACGTACTATTTTTTCTAGGCGTTTGCATAGGACTGATATCAGATTTACTGGTCTGTAATTTTCAGCCTTCCGCTTAGACGTAGATTTGTGCAAAACAACTACCGTTGCTCTTTGGTGATCTTCCGATATCTCGCTATTATCTCTGGCTATGCCTGAACCTGATTAGTCAGTAGCCCTCGTTGTATCCCCGCTAATTGATATGAATGCCGTCCGGTCCCGCTTCTTTCAACTTGTTCGGAAAGACTAACTGGTGAAGGAATTCGTCTGGCGTCACAGTTATTTCGGTCAACTGTGATGTCACGCTGGGATACTCGAACCTATCTGGTATGCATAATGGTACCGGCTGCCGATGAACTCCCTTAAAAAACCAGGAAGGCATTCGAATTGGACTTCCTCACCCAAGGCAAGATGTCTATCAGTGCTTTTTGATATTCCTGTTACCTCTTTTGATGTCGTTTGGATTGAAAGTAAGCATAGAACCTCTTCGGGTTCTGTTTTGCTTGTATCGCAATCCCATGCTCATTGTCGTATCTGGCCTGGCACTACGTAGCTTGCGGTTCGTTTCTTGGTGCCTCGTAGCTATACCATGCTTGGTACGTTGTGAGCCTTCTGTCAAAGAAGCCCATTTCTGACTCCATGTGGCCAGTGCCCTGTCTAAACATGGTTTGCGCCATGGTGACCGTTGTCTGAGTCGTCTGGGCCTCACTGGTGCAAACTTCTCTGTGGGACTCAGTAAACCATCTTTAATTTTAGAAAAGCTCTCTTCGACAATAGGCTCAGCTGTTGACGGTTCCCGGCTAAGACCTAACAAGGCCTCTCAAAGACTCATTTCTTGTACACCACCATACAACCGGACCATTTGGATCCCTGGCTTATTATAATCTGCCAGTAGTTTTAGTTGAAGGACCGCGTGGTCACTTCTGCCTAGTGGGACCTCTAGCTTGAAACAAACAATATCCGACCGTGTTCTGGATATAGCTAAGTCCAGCATTAAAGTTCTATAGATGAAACGGAACCAGGCAGGCTCCATCACGTGCTTCACAAGCACGTGTGAACGGGGCCACTCCAGTGGCACACATCCAGTAGTTCCTCCGGGAGCTCATTCTTCTTCCCCAAGTACTTCAGAAAGATTTCGATCATAAGGAAGCTGTGCGCCCTTCTAAACCGTTTTTGTAAGGTACCCACAATACTTTGTTGTCCTCAGCTACAATTGATTTTGATACCCTTTAAATGCAAGCAATACTTATAGATCCCCATTCAACCCTTAGATGGTAAGCAGTAACATAAATGTTGGGAGTTGCCAGCTGCCGTGGTAACATAACAGAGTAAAAGGGAGGTGAGAATTAGAAGAACGACAATGTTCTTTCGTTTGTTTCACCCTACACTTTTTGATAGTTGTGTATGTCAGTTTATCGGTTGTTTTTTTTTATGGGGCACGAGAGTTCAACAAGTAGGCTGTATAGCATTCACACCACTGACATCTCTATTCTGGACCACATATCCCAATGCCTCCAACCAGCGATAATGGTCATCCCTTGGGCCCCAATCTGGACGGCCGGCTGTATCAATCGAAGGTTTGGTTGGCGAGACACAACCACACATGAACAACACGGTAGGATTAGAAATACTTGTGTGCCAAAATGACACCAAACAATATAGTCGATCGCACTACTCCTGATTGTGCTGAGCGAAATCAATCAGCAAAGAGTGTGGACAAAATTCGGTGTCCAGATCGGACGAGACACCAATTCAGTGAATGGGTACATGTACTAGCAGGAAACGTGAAAATCTGGATGTAGCCGACAGTACACGGGTGATTCGATTAATACGGCAACCGGAGAATCACCAAATTACATTTAAGCAAGATGATCAATTCATGAATTTGATCTATTGAAGGAACATCTGTCAAATCAGGACCTAATTTACCAAAAGATAAACGAGGGATCTGGATGCGGATATCACATTCGAACGACCCGGGAACAGGAACAGAGCCTAATTCAATGCTGCACAATTGTCTACTATGTGACCACTGACTTCAAATGCATTTAGTTTTCTGTCACAAGGGAATCAATCAAAAAGCGGCGCTATCCTCTCTTAACACTATTTATTTCTCCAGTTGGTTAATTTGTTCCGGGCAGTTAACTGTTCACGTGAAGAAAAGTTGGCTCTGGTGTAAAGTCTGTGCTAAACTTTTGTCCTCGAAGCAATGCCTCCAACCCCTGCACAGTCATGTGCTATCTGAAGCGCAATTGATCGATAGCGATCGAGTTATTTCGTTGCTAGCCCCTATTCCCACCTATCATGATACATTTTATGTGGATTGTCACTGTTCTTATGTTGTTACAGAACGACTGATTGGATACCTAGAGAAAATCCTTAGGTCATCATGTATCGGCGCCATCGTCTGCAACTACCTATACACAAGGTGGCGATACTTACTGGTTCCCGATTTACCAAGTAAATGACATTTCCGCTATCTTCTACCTGCATATACCAACGGGTAGCATACAACTTTACTGACCATGGTTAGTCTTTCATTGTACTGTGTTTTCTGGGCGGAGGGGGGGGGGAGGGGGAGGGTTTGGAAGCAAACATTTCATTATTATAATCAATTTCCTGGTGGATACTGCCTCATTTTATTGCACTGCTGATCCCGATAAATCGATGAACTTATTTTCAGTCTATCTAATTCACCTAACGAACAAATGAGAATTNCCCCCCCCCCCCCCCGCCCCGTCCCACAATTATTGTTTCAATTGAATCTCAGATTATCAAAACCAAGCAACTAATCATGTTTTTTTATCTGTGCATAGTACATCGCATTCAACAATTATTCCACACGCACTGGAGTTCGTGTAAAAATAGTAAGCTAATCCTCAGCTCTTGACACCCAGCACCCATCGGATTGGCTGGACGGCAATGGTGACCTTGTATTTGGACTGAATATTAGTGACATCCACTTGAGATAAAAAACTAGTGTTACAATGAATTAACCAAGCACGTTGCTGTTGGTGTATTCTCCGAGCTGGAAGTGTTGCTCGAAGACGTTCCGTAATCAGGTTAGGCAATATCATCCGTGCAACTTCGGGGAAGTGCCAGTCCTCAGTGAAACCGGGTTTAGGTAGTTTTTTGAGTTTTTTGATTGACTGTTTGCTTCCCTTCGATTCTATTAGTCAATTGCCACCATTCACTGTGATTTGATTGGCTGCTTCGTTGTCACCTTGATTTCTCCCACTTTTCCTCAATGGTCGGTTGGCTTTCGGGACCAAACGCAAACTGGTTTGAAACGGTTCCAAACTGATTAGAACTGGTTTTGGACCGGTTCTGGCTGGGTCAGTCTTGGGTCACCAGTTGATAAATGGGTTCCAGTTCTATAGGGTTGTGCATACTGTCCCTCCTGGAGTAGCATGGCGCTTCGATAAATTCGCGTAATGACTTTGTGGTTCTTTTTCCGATTATTCTCGCGTTGTCCAGTTTGAAGACATGAGTCTCCAACTCCATGTGGATTGAGATTTGAGACTTCTTTTCGTGTCTTTTGAACGCCAGTTTGCGTTCGTGAAGCTTTGTTTCGATCTTTCTACTGGTTTGTTCTACAGTATTTATTGTGATCTGGACACTAATTCATATATAGCGTTTGAAGAATCTTCTTTTGGCCTTGATAAGATAGCCTTCACTGTAGCCGATGTGTTGTGCGTAACCAAAATTCCTGATGGCTGTCATAATCTGGCCGCCATTTCCGAGATTTCAATTAAATATTAAACTGTTGTTCGTTTACTCGTCGATCGCTCTTCCGACTGTGTACCTGATGCTTCTCCCGAGAATTCGATTGGCTTCCTCACCTTTAGCGTCGTATATAAGCAGCAGGTTAGCACGAGATTTCGTGGGTATCCGTTATGTCGATGCACCTCAAAAAGGTGGGCTTCTTCTGCCTTTTGAAGATGGAGAGAGAGTACTGCAGTGCGTTTTTGTTCGTTAGTACACAGCTTCACTGGTGGTTGCTTTGAACGTTGAGGATCTGATCCGTTTGGATTGCCCATCGTGTGGATCCCAGCCTTCGAGATGACGCATACCCTGGAGCGACGCGTTACAGTTTTAGGACAACTGTGATCAATAAAGCCTACCCGGGTGACGTCAGTAAATTGCATGCGTGCCACAGCGTCTGAACTGCAAACCATAAGCCGATTGTATCAATCAATCAGAAACCGTGCGGTCCAGACAGAAGCTGAACAACGCCAGAAATACTAGAACGCCATTGGGAGAGGTCTCGATGACCAATGAGTTTGTTTTGTACATATTATTTAATCTTCCTAATTTCTTTCAATAAACCAATTACTACTCCTGTGGTCTTTTCCTCGCGTCTCAGTTACGTGGGATATTGCGTGTAAGTACCAGTGTGATCCAGTCCGTGATTGCTAATCCTTGATTTGTGTTCCGTGATCCATATTGCGTGATTCGTATTCCGCGGTCATTGCGTGCTATTACTTTTACTACTACTACTACACCCATCTTCATTTATTTCATTCAATACATCCAGAAAGGGTAGTTGTTTGATCTGTTCTTTCTCCAAAGTGAATTTGATTGCTGTGAACACTGCCGCTCAAGCTAGATTGGCTAGAGTTCCGGATGACAAAGATGTCATCGGCCTTCCTGACCCAAAACCTTCCGGTGGATGATGGGGAACGCAATGGTCTCCAATCTTTGCATAATCATGAGTCCTGACATTGATGATCCTATCGGGGCGCCTTGGGTCTGTTCGCGCAGCTGTCCGTTGAATTGAATGGAACACACGAGCACCGACATCCGTATCCCGAGCCTCAGTCATTCCATTTTATTTTCAACTAAGTATGATCACGAATGAAGTCTATAGATATAAGGATTTTGACTTCGAAGTACATTTGTGTGTCATACATTGTGGTTTATGTGTTACTGGTGAAATAATAAAGTGATGTATTAAATAATTCTATTAACCGAAGATGACACCCACAAAATTTATTTGCTGTACGTGAGCTATTTTTGTTCCTTCGCGGCTGACAGGTAGTTCGATTGATGTTTTACTTGATTAAATTATTTTCGTAAAAGCCGCAAAATGAAAAGCATCGTTTACTCTGATCATGCATTCTAGTGATTTGCCCGTGATTTGTTTTCCTTATGAAAATACAAGTAATACTACTCAAACGGTTCATAGTAGTATCATTTGAAATGCTTCATGAAATTCGTCGAGCGACAACGTTGGCCGGACGAAGCCCGTCCTTATTTTTGTCTGTTTCATAAATCTCTGAATAAACTTAGGTACAGCTCATATCAGTGGACACAAACGCCCTTCCGTATGATAAGGCCTGATTCCAATCATTCATCGTCGATCCTGGCAATCAATAGATGCAGCCCAATCACTGGACATCGTAGTTTGAGAACCTTTTCTCTTTCAGACCAATTCAAATGTGACTAACCTCGTGTTAAAAGGTTTTCGTAAGCTCATTCACGAATTAAACCTCCGCCTGACCGCGTATTTCTGTGACCTGGGACGGTATTATTCACGCCGTTTAGGTTGCACCCATCGGAATGTCTCTAATTAAGACCCTACGGGATTACGCAAATCACGGAGTGACACATTACAATTTCCGGACACCTGTAATGAATCAAGAAGCTTCCCAAGTGACGTCAGCATTGCGCGTACGTGTCACAGCTTCTGGACTACGAGCCACAGACTGATTGTACCAGCCAATCAGAAGCCGTGCGGCCCAGATAGAAGCTGTACGGTGCCAGAAATACTAGCACGCGATTGGCAGGGGCTTGGATGACCAATGAACTTGTTTTGTACATAGTATTCGATCCGCCTGATTTCTTTCAATAAACAAACTGCTATTCTTGATACCTTTTCCTCACTGCTTGCTTACGTGGGGTGCTGTCATGCTAGTACTAGTGTGATTCAGTGCTTACGTGGTGTCCGTGATTTCTGATGTGTGATTCGTAATTCGTGACCAATGCGTACTTCAACTATTACAGTAAGTGAGTATGTATGTAAGGGTTAGTGAAGCAACATCATTGAACCATCAAGTGTCTAATAAACTTAAAGATTGGATAAAAGAAGGAATTCGAAAGCATTGTAACTGAGTGCTTATGGCTAAACGAGAAGGTCCTTTGTAATATTTAAATTACCATTATCGGAACAGATACCGTTTATTGACAGCTTAGGGCTTGAGTTACATGAAGAACTAAAGAAATGAAAGGAAGCCGAAACTGTTTGATTAATAGGGAAAATGAAGGAAAGCCCCAGGATCATTTGAAGAAGAGATCAATCATCATGTACCAGATAGTCAGGATGTGCGTTGTGTGCTATTTTTGAGCTAGCAGTCCACGAAACCAATAGTTATTTTTTAATTATCCCTAATCATGGGAACTTTGGTCACCATATTTTCGCCTAGAATGACGCTCACAAGAAGAATAGTACAACACAGATTCATTCGATTACGTTGTTTCGTTTAGACAACTGGCTTTGTGAACAGATCCAATCATGTAAATTACTGAAATCCATTTTCACCGAGTCATCTTGAAATTGTAGTATAAGGTTTCTATAGCTCGCTCTTGGTCTCCCCACAATGGCCATAATTGTTTGTCCAATCTGCTTGCAAACCGCAAGATTGTAAAACAATGTCTGCTGTGGTGTTATGTAATTTGTAAATATGCTGTACGCCACAATACTTCTTCTGACAAGGACTATCCGCCTTTAACTTCCAAAACAGCTCGTTTTATCGAAAGAATCCAGTGCATTCTGTTTAGTTCAGGTCTACTGGTTATTGATCCAGAAATGGGAGGAGGGCTACAGATAAGGCATAACTGCTTATGGTTGCCAGACCAGTGATAATAAACTGCCCAGTCACCAAAGGTCTTCTCAATAACTCCATTCCGAGCCTTTCAATAAATTTTGGTACTCAAATAGATCCATACTTCACGATGTGAAAAGTGCATCGCTCAGACCATACCCCTTAAGGACTGAACGCATCTATGGTCTCGGTTACTGTAGTAACCTTTGTTACTTGAGCTATCATTATTGTCTAAGCGGCTACGACCAGCTGCGCTTTAGCCGGAGCGCACAGTAAACAATGTCACTCTTTGGGTCAGTTTAGCCGTCTCGCGCGAATCGCGTGGCTTTACCGGTCCACTGAATCTACATCTGTCAGCGAGCTCAACAAGATTCAAAGTCTGGCTCATTTCTGCACGTCAAGAGAGCTCAAAGACAGATGTTCAATCTGTGGACAGAAAAAGCGTGTGACCAATTGACCAATGAGATGCGCAACGTTTCAATATCAATTCAGATCGATCGTTTCCCAATTCAAATTTGAAATGGTAATGGTATGTGTCCAAATTGTTCGACATCAATTCACACGCACACTATCAGCTGAGGCATGTCACGTGAATTCAAGCAACTCAGATGGTAAACATTTGAGAATGTCGTGTGATTTTCCCTATGCTGTGACTGTTTTGGGTGCGTTTTAGAAATGATTACAATTCTCTGGCGCTACCCGAATAAATCAGTAAAAAAACATCGTTTTTTATCACATCCCAGGTGTGCGAACACTACTAACTACGCCGCTTTAAACAAGTCAAACTGGACATACAATACTGAAATCAGATGGACATTGATAGGTATACATAGTAGTGGACTGATGACAGAACTTGATCTCCATAACTTTTGGCATCTCGAGAATGTGTTACATGTTTCACAGATAGGCTCCATCGGAACGTGATGTTTGCCGAAGCTTGCGGAAAGGAAACCCTGGTCCGGGGATTGGGCCATTTAAAACCCATTAGATGTCTTGGTTGTGATCTTCCTCGTGTGTCTCGTCAACGATGACATATCACCTTTTCGGGGGAGAGGGTTAGGCGGTAGCAATTATGTACTCCAATCAACCCAGAATTGTTGTTCTTGCCAAACGGAGCCAAACAGGATGTGAAATCTGTAAATTAAACATAACAACACGGATACTATCTTCTCCCTTTGCTTTCCGCTATTCTGTCAGTTAATCCTCGTAGTGCCTTCAGTTACCCTGGAGGGAAGTCAATCGCCTTTGTACAGCCATGAAGAGGTCGGGACTGGTAGTTTAGTCGGTTAGCCTGAAGATTGCTCGAGCAGTCCATTGAGTTGTTGTATCTATCGCTTTGTTCTAGTTCGAGATGACCGACTGCCTCTAGTATTGGCGACTCCGCTTGGCAGTAGGCTTCCTAAACGAAGTAGAGTAGTTTCCAAAAGTCCCCAGTACATGCAACGGTTTTCATTTTTGCAGTTCTATCTCTCAGTCAACTTTAGCGGATCGCGAGGCCTCTCTTCGGAGTGTGCGGCATTCACTACTAATTGATGGGATGTTTGCGCCTCTTTGCTTTCTCTCAAATTCTTGATCTATGCCTTTTGGTCTTCAACACAAGTTACATCTGTCGGACTGTGTTTTTCTGTGATACATATATACATATCTCATAATAAGTAGTGTGAATGACCGGACAAAATTTCCCTGGATGCACACGACCGGTTTCGCGGTTCTTGCCGCTCGTCAGGCATGCGTCTCCGGTAATCTTTTGTCAGTTTATTCATCTACTTGTACCCAGGAAGTGTATTTTCGTCACAATAACCTTGTTTGCAACACTGGGTGACTGGCTCTGAAACAGCTGTCTATCCAATGGTCACCCTGTTGGTCTAGGCGTACGAATGACACGAGCGACTCTTGCTTAAACCCCAACGACAACGCGGAGAGAGAACAGGTTGAGACCAGAGTCAGCGTACATTCCTCGATTAGATATCTATACACAAAAAAATATAGAACTACTCGTGCATACGAGAACGGCGCAGTGACGCACCAATCGGATTGTGTCCTTGACATATCGATCGATCGATTGGATCATCATATCTCTGCGAGACAGTCAGCTAAGGATGCAAAAATGAGATCACCTAGGATTATGCATACGATTCACAGAAAGGACAGCCACCTGACACTTCAAGCCAGTATCCACCAACTAATAGAGACTTAGCAACAGTAAAGTAGACAGTCATGTGACGTCCAGGGTAATGCATCTACATTTTCAGGTTATTGTTCGCACACAGCCAGTCCGCGGTGGAGCTAAATCCCTGTATCAGTATCGGCAACTGTATAAGCCTCAGAAGCAATCGCAATCTATGAGGTTACTTCTTAGATAAACAGGTTGCATCAGGTGATTTGTGTAGGACATCAGAATATGTTTGTTTTCTGTTACTCTAGATTTTTCTCATGTGGCGCCTGAATTCATTCTCAATTCAAAATACGTATTCTGGGAAAACTGAAACACCAACCTACTATTTGCCTACGATTCACGTGTTGCATTATCCTTAAAGTTTTATTCTCAGTAATGTTTTTGATGGTTTTTCAAGTTGGTTTTGTGGAAAATGGATTTGATCACATCGATGTTTCAATAGAATAGTAAACGATTACCAGAAGCTGTGAAATAATATGAAAAATTCCAGTCATATGGTAATGGATATGATTTGGTGAACTGTGACAACAGAAGGTATCAGGGGCTTACTGTGGTGCGCATTTTCACACGCGTGATGTACAATTGGGTCGTTTCATTTTTTGTTTTCTGATTTAGATTTGATGAACAGCATTCCACCCACACATGTGTTAAAGCATCAGCTGGTCGAGTCAACGCTTGACTGATTAAGCCTTTCTATCACGTGAGCGAGTGAAAAAGGTTATGAGCGAGTAGCAGAATTATCGATCGATAAATGTGTATGGGGCGTTTTACCAGCGGTCACGTGTGTCTGCCGGTCGACTGCTGCACGCTGTTTCCGGCTGTTCCTGATTTCGGATCAAAGTCCAAGCATGGGGGGGGGGGGAACANAACACAGACCGAATTCGGAGCCATAACAAAAGAAATTCTAATCGGTAGCTAATTCGGTTTTCCAGAAACAGCCATGATTTAACTGATCGGTTGTCAAATGTAAGTGAAAGATATCCACCTGCCTGCCATTTGCATTTATTTGATCTGTAAGTAGTAGTCAAACATCCAAAGTAATTGGAGGATGCATAAATGGGGAAATCACGGTGTATTTTGCATACGAACTCAGAAAGAACGAGGCAGAGAGAGAGAAAGGGTCACACCAGATGGGGACGCTGAAGTGAACCTTTTACGGACTGTCTGCCCAAGAGGCTGTTCCGTCAAAATCTGTTTGAGTTTTGTGTTAAACGGTACAAATAGGGAACAATCTGAAAGAAACTGGTCAAAGATTTCACTTGATATCAACATAAAAACTTTCGCGTCCAGATACATAACCTGGCTTGTTGAGCATTATCAGCCATGTGCATTCCTCAACCCCATTGGGACAGTGTTTTCGACTCGGTATTAATTAACTCAGGATCCCAGCTCTAAGATGGGTGACCTGAGATGTCCACTGCAAGCTTGTCTTATAGAGGACAAAGTGAATCAGTTGGGTAATATGCTTGCGTTCTATCTTAGAAGTTTCACTTTAATTTTTCCGTTGGTTTGAGTTATTTACTGTGCTTCTAAGACCCAAAAGATTGTGGGCAGTGTAGTTTTCACCTATTTTAGTTTCCATTACACGAACGAAGTGAGTTACAATAATTGGGATAGAACCCATAGCTCTGAGGACATACTGCAAGAAGGGGGATGTAGGATACCCCAAAATTTCGCCGTTCCGGGGAAAAAGGAGGAATGGAATCCAAACTTTCAAACAGACACGTGACAGGAGTGCTCAGCTGTTTGGGTTCTGGAATGCCAAGAAAATGTCAGATGAACAAAATCCTTAGGAATAGCGATTAAATGGACTGAAAACGTAACCAGCGGACGACGATAGGTACCAGTTGGACTTGATTTGCTACACCCAATGATTGAGAGGCAGTTAATCAAAAGTGAACAGTACGTTCTCATGACTAAATGATTCGCTTTCTTTTGGTATGTATCCCACAATTTGATTGATAATAAAGAACTATCCATACCACTGACTGCTCAGCAGTCAGAAACGTACCAACACGCCTCGGAAGTGGCACTCAGTTTATTGGGTACAATTCAACTGATTCACTAATGTGTACATGCACATATGATCATCAGTCCAAAGCATAGTTTCAAATCCACTCCAGTGTCCACCCTGTTTGAACCGCAATTGATTTTATTGGTCCAAAGTTAGTTCATCGTTATCAAGAACATTTGTTCAAAAACAGGGATTGTTGCTTGTGATGGTTT